>LPNX010625180.1:0-132830 GCA_001517045.1 Pseudotsuga menziesii
ATATATATATATATATATATCGGTGAAAAAGGTCAGTAGGAAAAAGCTTATGTCGGACGGCGAAACAACTAAGGCATCAAGCAGTTAATTCATCAGAGAGCCGCAACAGCGAGCGACGGACATACTATGGGTTCCACAGCATAATAAATACGATGGCGAGATAACACTAAACTGCAGCTTCGGACCTCGAAACCACTATAGCATCAGATGACTAGTTCAATTGGAATCCGCAACGGCGAGCGTTATAAGGACCAAAGTTCCGCAGACCAGTAAAAAAACAAAATCGGAGAAGATCAAAACAAACTATCGGTGAAAGGAATAGCTAAAAGGAGGATGGTTAGTCCGCTCCGGAGCCGCAATGACAGGTATCAAATGGACTATGGAATCCATGGAAATTTGAGAACATCATCGATCAGGACAACCAAAAACTAATCCCCTGCTCAAAAGTCAACACAGTCCCGATAGCGAGAAAAGAAAAATCAAAAACCCTGCGGGATCAGCAAACTAAAGGCCTCCATCGGAGTGCTTGCAATCTACCAGTCGAAACAGCGGAAACACAAAGGACTAACGCTCCGATCGTGATGAAACAAAATGACAAAAAATAAAACAAAAAACACATCGGCGAAAAACAAGGCTTTGGATCGGGTCACTTGTAAGTAAGTTTCCGCAACGACGGTGGTGTAGACGACTATAGCCCTGACTCACAGTTCAAAAGACTTCCAATAGTGAAAAATGAAATTATCGAAACCTCAAAGCATCAAGTTCAAATCCATGGCATCAGCAGACAAAGATAGTCATTCAACAATTTAACTCAATTTAACCTCAAAGATCAAAAATTTCAGCAATCATAAGCAATTCTAGGCCAGATAGAATTTAAAAGGAGGGTCCAAAATTTTTTAAAATTTGGGAAAATGTTGCAGCTGCAACAATTGGCGACTACCTGGTGAACCCATATCTCTGGGCAACTTCTTCCTTAAGTAACAAATTATTTTAACAATAAAACCAGCATGTTGAATTCTTCTAGATATCTGGATTTCCCAAATGGCAAATATATGTACTTTTAATCATTGATAATAGTCCAATTTTAGGAAAATGGAACCCAAGGTTTCAAAGTCAAGAATATCTCTTTTGAGGACAGGAAGATGAGTTTTATTTTTACCTCTGTCTTCGGGTAGCTTCCAACTCAGACACCACAGGATCGTAACATATGGTAAACAGAAATATTCATTTGTTCCTCATTCCCATGCCATTTAGCACCTTTTTTGTTCTTTTGGACTTTTTGTCTTTTTAAGTCCTCCTCATGCCTTTCTTTTTGAATTTTTATTCAGGCTCCTCTATCCATAGTGTCCTTTTGTGTGAGAGATGTATTTAATTTTCAGCTCACAGACGGAGAAGAACTTTTGGCAATTTTGTACTTATATGATTTAGTACTTTGTTTTGATACATATTTCTTTCTTAGGAGTTTCGACTCTTCTTAGCCTTTTTGCTTTCAATTCTTGGCATGGGATCATTTATATATAATATACGGTTTACCCTGCTTCCTTTCCATGGGTCTTTTGCTGTCACCCCCTAGGACATTTTTAAGTGTGAGATGGATGGAGCCTCGAAATAGTATTCTAGACCTTTTGATCTTGAGTTATTTTACAGGGATTAAGCGGGACTTCAATGTGTTCATAGCCATTTAGGAAAACTGCTAAAATAGAAGAAATTCTTGTCAAATAAAACAATAATACACAGTCTTATAATCAAGGATTTAGTTCACCCAGAACTCTGATGTTCTCCATGCAACCAAAAATTTGCTTCTTTTTTATTGAAATCAAACAAAATCTAGAAAAAAACAAACAGAAATGAAAATAAATCAAATTAAACAACCAAATCAATTTATTTATGTACAAGATAATCAAGAAAAATAATAAAAAAATAAAAAAATCAAGAAAAATAAAAATTTGAGAACTAAACCACTAACTGGTCAGTTCTCTGCCCACCCTATAAATCCGGAAACTTGTAAGTTAAGGGGCTAGGCTTGACTACAAAATGAGAAATACCTAACCATTATCTAATTCTACTGTTCTTGAAACAAAAAATGCATCTACTATTTTACAATCAATCTCATCAACCCGTGAACATTGAAGGAGATCAGGCTGGGTGTCTGATATGTTGTTGGCTTCTTCTGATGCAAAGTTTCCCGATTCAATTTCAATTAGATAATTTCCCAATATAGAATTCACTGATTCATTTTTCTCTTCCAATTGCGTGACATTGTGTTTCATGTAGGGCTCTCTTAATATTTTAATATGATTTGAACTTCCATTCTGAGGCAACCACAAGTGTGACCAATCTGTAGCGAAATACCCATTTAGTCTTGCTGACCAGTCTCGATTCAAAATAAGTCCATAACCATCAGGTATGTCTGCTACCACAATATCAATGTACTGACAGATCTTTTTATTTGCAAATAATCGAATCAGGACATCCTCCATTTCCCTGACTACTTTCACATTGGTCATGTCTAACTGAGTAACCTCCCAAGTAGTAGGTTTAGGTTGTCCATTAATATTTTTGTAGACTGCAAGTGGCATAACATTTACTGATGATCCTGAATCTACCAAACAATTGTGCACATTATGGTTTAAAGTCTCCAAAGTCAGAAGGAATGGCGGGGTTTAAAACCTAGTCTTACCTCCCACACTTGCTTCAACCATCTCTTCTACAAGTTGGTTATTGGTGGGAAGTTCTTCCTCTAGTACTTCAGGTGCTTTGAGATTTTCCTTGACATTACCTTCTTTGTCTTCAATAGGCTTAGCAGGCATGTTGACTTGTTTCGGATCTTGACTGCTAATAGTAAGTTCAGGAATTTTATCATCTGTGTTGTTCTTCTAGAGTTTCTTTACATTCTCTTGCAATTTCTTGATCTTTGGGAGTATTGAATTGTCTTTATTCACCAAATATTGGCTTCTTGTTGTCACAGTTGTTTCTGATATCTCCTCATGTTTCAAAGTACCTTCTTCTATATCAAAAAGAGAGACACAATCCCATAATACCAAAGCATCATTCTCCTTTTTTTTTGTGGATTTACCACCCTTTTCTTCTTCATCATTAGCCTCTGTTAATTTGGAATCCAACAGCTGATTCATCACTAATGTCATTGAATTTATCCATTGAGGACAATTTTTTTCAGAATGGGGCTGCTGGTGGAAAGTACAAAAGTTATCCATACCTACCTCTGTTAAGTTCATTGATGCAGGACTGTGTGGAGGAGGTTTAGACCGATTGTCATCCTCTCTTCTCATGTAGTAAGGATTATATCCTTTCTGAGCTTCCTTTTCCTTTTCCAAATCTATTATTATGTTAGAGAGTTTCTGCATCATCTTTAACATTCCTTCAAAATCATGTGATTGCTACTCTTTAGGATTAGACAGTAATAAGGCTTTCTTCCCAAAAGTTTTCTCTCCTGACTGCTTAGGATAATCTTCTATGCTTTCTTTTTCAGCTTGTACTCTCTCAGCCTCTTCATAAGTCTCTAATAACGTAGGTTTAACTTGAGCCTTTGCAAACATGGCCAAGTCAGGCCACGAAGCTGAACTATAATACTCAATCAAAACTTTATCAGAGGGCTTATTAGCTGCAGAGAAATTCTTAAGATAAGCAGCAAATCTTTGGGTAAAACTATGCACCTTTTATTTTCTTTCTTTCTTTAAAGCGCACGGTCCTTTCATGAGAGCTGCATGAGTCTTCTGGGATACATATTTGCTTCTGAATATCCTTTCAAAAGCATCCTAGTCCAGGATTGAGTTTGCAGGCAGACCAAAATACGATGAGGCTGCTGCTCCTTTAAGGGTATGTGGAAAAAGTCTGCAGACTACATCTTCGTGTTCTCTAGCCTTTAGTCCTTCTATGGCCAAGTAGAAACTTTGTAGGTGATCATCTACTAAAATATTTTTGCTTGGGTCAAATTTGGGCAGCATTTTCTCAAAATCCTAAGGTAAGTCATGCAAAGGAGGTGTTAGGTTTAAAGGTGATCTGGCTTTCCAAGAAGGTGGTGGATTTGGTGGGTTAGGTGGCTGATTAGCGTTTACGCCTACCATGAGTCTGGGTGGAGAGTGAGGTGGTGAATGAACAGGAGTATAAACAGCAAGGTGTGTTTGGGCCCACTTGATTCAAAGGCTGAACAACATCCTGCAAGGCTGTTTATACCAATTCTTCCAAATCTCCAACCAAAACTACGTCTTCCAATACAGGACGATCTTTCTTCTTGTACTCTCTTCTGGATAAATAAGGGATAGTCGAGAATCCTCCAATACTTTTCACATATTCCCTAGTATGTCTTCTCAAATCCTTAATGATTTCATTGTCCACAGAATACAATTGTTCTTTCCACTTCTCTTCAGGAATCAGATTGGGAAATAAACTGCTTTCTGAACTATCACTGGTGGAGTAATTTCGAGGAAATGGGTTTCCTCGGCCAGCTAACTGGCGGCCCTCCTTCTAGCACCAAAAACTGTTGATGCTTGGAAAATTGCAGGTGACAACAGTAAGGGATTATCCCCAGTAAACGTTCCCAACTAGCCCGTTACTATTTGGTATGGGGAATCCATCCAGTTTGCGGTCCAGCTACCATAGGTCAAGTAACCAAAATAAAGGGTTTTACTGGTTATGGCCCGGTCCACCGTGTATCTTTTTAGTTTTTTAGTTTTAAGTATGAGATGCAAGTGCCTATCTAAGGATGCAGATTGATAGAGAATACGAGGAGCAGTCACAATGTGATGCGCGGGTTCTTACCTCTCGTCTTAACTCTCTCTCATCTAAATCACACACAACAAGAAAACTAAAACTAACTTAACTAAACTGTCCCTAGGGAGCGAAATTATCATTTAATGAGTAATGTATTACTATTCATGTATTAAGAAAAATCATAGGTAGTTGTTCTTTATTACAAAACACATAAACATGAATAGATAGATGAACAACAAGATAGCTCATTGTTTATGAAAAGCATTCATTACTCATAGTGGAAACTCCATAAAATAAACTAGAGAGCATTCATACAAGAACATAGGTTCAACAAGTTAAAATGATCTCACAGTTAATGGATAAAAGTTGAAAACGAAATAGTTCCCCTTCAACAACATCCATTGCACATCATTTGAACATTCCACCAAAGCTTTCTCCAATAGGAAAAATTGTAATTATCTATTGCAAAAGGAAATAGTTCTTCTTACAACATGTTCTCACAAGTCTAACTGGGAAAAAGTCCCTTCCCTTATCAAACTATCCTATACTTATACAAAAAGCAAAACTTTTGGGTTGCCCCAAATGACTCTTAGGCTTCCCCAGTGTTTCAACTCCCAAAATTTGTCCTATAATGAGTGCTCATACATTTTACAATATATTACATTTAAAACAAAATTTAATAAAGCACTTCTAAGTAGAGGGCCCCGCTTGATCATTTAAGAACTTTTTCCACGCTTGGGCTTCTGCTGCTATGCTCTCAAATTCTGAAGGTTCAAGAAAGCGAATGTTGATCTCATATTTAGCGGCCTGATTTTTAACTACTTCGATTCTGTCTGGGATTAAACGTAGCTGATCCTCAAGAAAATGGATGCTGACTGCTACATGAGCTACGGCATCTTTCAGAATCTGCTCATCCAAGTCCTTGACTTTTTGTATCTTTTGCTCATCCTCCTGATACTTGCTCTGTAGCATTCTGTGAGCAGCTCATGCTCTGGTAATGCCTCTAGTCTTTGTTATGTAGCAACCTGACATATATTGTAGGTGACCAACACCCTTCTGCAGTATTCAGTGCAAGCCCCTCTTGTCTTCCTCATAGCTTTCTTGAACTCCTTTGTTGTTTTTATTGCAAATTCTAACAAGTCATAGTCCTGCTTTAGGCTGCGTTGATCTTTAGCTTGTAAATCTACAGGAATTTATTCATTGGTCTCTATCCTTACTATCCTTCCAGTCAGGACTTCCAAAATGTCCTGAGACCTATCTACAAAATATGAGGTAGTCTCCAAAATTTCCTCCAATCTGTTATCTATCTGCAAGACTTTACATCTTTCCTCTTCAATAGACACTTGCAGCTAGTGCATTCTTCTTCGTTGGGTTAGGACATGTTCCTTTAGAGGTTGGATGTTAGTTTGTTATTCACTGGCCTCCTTCAGTGATGCTGCTAATGAATTAATCTATCTTTCAAAATCTGCTACCTGCACTTGGAATTGCTTTTCTTTCTCTTCCATAGCAGCCCTCCGTGCCTCCAACTCTTGTACTTTGTTCTGCAGCTGGTCCTTTTCTGCACTAAGAGTTTCATATGTTGTTTTGAGGTCATCCTTTTCTGTCTTCAGCACCTGATGTTTTTGCTGTAACCTCTACAGTTCTGCTAGGTTATTATGAGCATCATTACCTGTCCTTTCCATGGAAACTTCCAAAGTCATCTTGTTTTCTTGAAGAGTCTGAAGTTCTGCTTTTGAAGTCTTCACTTCATTTTGCATGTCTTTAAATTTCCTCTTCAATTTATAACCTTCATTTCTTTCCTTCTTCAAAGTTTCCTTCTTTGCAGTTTCCTCTGCATTCTTTACAGCTTCCTCTATAGCTTTCTTTCTTTATTATTCTTCATTCAGAAGCCAACTCTCAACCTCCTGTGCTAGTCTCCTAGCATCCTCTTATCTTTTCTTGGCCTCCTCCTCTTCATCTTTCTTCTGCACGGTTTGGCCCTTACCGCCCTTGATGGTGATCTTTTGTTTAAATATTCTCTTTAATGCAATCATATTCCTTGCATTCCTAAAGATTTCTTCATCTTTATCCCAGAAGTTTGTATATTCAAAGTGAACATTTGTCTCTTTACAATGTTCTGCAACCTTCTTCTAGGAGTCATTTCTATGGAAGCTCATCTCTCCAAAATGAAACTGCTCCAATTCCTGTACAAATTCAGCAGCTCTTTTAATATTTGTAAATTTGTAGCTTCCCAACCTGAAAGGTATGGCAGGATAGGTTGCCTTCTTGTGTTCAAATGGGAAGCTTCCTACACCATCTAGGTAAACTTGCCTGACTGCTTCTTTATGCACCACATAATCAGTGGCATACTTTGGGAGCAAAGAAGGTGCCCTATAGCAACCATACATCCTGATGTACAACCCTTCATCAATCAAATAATAATTTGCATGTTCCTCGATGACTTTAAATGCCTCCTCAGACATACAATTGCATTCTATTAGGAAGATCAAATTGTGTAAAGGCATAATAAAATGTTCACATATTTCTCTATAGTGGTTGTAATACTTATGTGCCCAAAATATTTTGTATGCAGTGTACACAGGGGTTTTGTCCCTGTCCCAAATGCATCTTAAGGCTAGAAATGGTTAGGTGCATAGTATACAGTCCACTAAGATGGAACTCATATAAAACTCAAATTTCTTCTAGGACACCCCTCCTAGAGCTGAAGAAATGCAAGCTGAGAGGCTGTTGGACACAATGTTTTCCCAATTGAATACAGTCCCATAGGTGGCCACATAGAAAATAATAGGGATCCATCCCAACTTGAAGCTCTTACCATGAGCTCTCCCAAACACTCTGTTCAACATCAATGCTATAAACCTATAATGTGTCCCAAGAGTAGCTATATCATACTCTCCTGATGGCCTGGTTCGAAATTTCTTCCCAGGTATCATAATCCTCTTCACTGTTTCAACCAGGTCCAAGTTTATTTCTTTCAACCAATATTTAGTTAGGTAAACCTGGGCTGGGGGTAGGTGATATATTAATAAGACATAACTAGGACTGTAGGCAGCATATCCCTGTTTGGCAGTATTGGATAAAACCATAGTGGTCACATCGGCCTTAGGTAGAATCCAACTGATCACCTCTGGGCATGGGAACAGATTAGTTCTAGTGGTTATCTTCATAAGAGTTGACTTCTCTATGTTGGCATATATGGTCAACTCTTCAAATCTAGCATCGGGCACATTTTGATTTGAAATCATCTGAAATATTTCACACCACTTATAATCAGGCTCTACCCTGATGGTAGCTCTAGTGTCTTCATAGATATATTCTACCTTGGTAATGATTTCCACCTCAGGTCCTCCTTCAGCAATAGGGGCCTTCTTTTTCTATCTCTTAGACATGTTGCCTTTGAATAGGTTGCCCTGTCATAAACCAAAATGCATTTAGGCTATTTGAGATTTTAATCAGTATTTGAAGAATGAAGAAAAACTGTATAAACATTTACCTCTTACATATTTGCAACAGCTAAACCTATCAGAATGCAAATGCAAAATTGGGAATAACTAGAAAGAAAACTTCTGAAAATTGCTGAGTCTAAAAAATCCTAAGTCTGTCTGCAACTAGCAATAATCGTGATTGACAATACATTGCCTAAACAAAATTTGTAATCCAATTCCTCACCAAATCAAAACATCCCCATGCAGTAATCGAAACGCACAAAACAAATCCTCCGGCGTCCAAGAAAATAGGGCAACTGTCTACGACGGGAAGACAACAGGAAAACTTCACCCCGAATGGCCATAAGTAATCCCACAAAAAATAGTGCAGATAGTGTAACACTTGTCTGCACCAAACTCCTAATCCATTGGACCGAGGTCAAAACTCCATAATGGCTCATACAAGCTCAAGAACAAAACCCCCAATGTAAATGTTGCAAAACTCACCAATACTCTACGCTGTAAGAATGCAAAATCTGACTTAGATGACCAACTACAAACGACGGGAATGCCTAACCAGAGGACAAAACCCTAGTTCCAAAACTGATCAATAAAATCAAAAGAAGGGGAAACCACGATTGGGCTACTTGGTAAACAAACTGCAGTCAATGTGATGGTCTAGAAAATCCATGACAGCACCCCAAACGCACGAAATCCCAACAGCTAAGCACGGATGCACAGTTCAACAGTGAGGATGGAGGCGGACGCGAATTCATAAAGATAAACAATAAAATAATAATCATGCCATATATATAGCTCTCGGTGAAAAAGGTCGGCGGGAAAAATATTCTATCGAACGATGAAACAACTAAGGCATTGGGCGGTTAATTCATCAAAGAGCCGCAACGGCGGGCGACAGATATACTATGGGTTTCGCAGCACAATAAAAACGATGGTGAGATAACACTAAACTGCAGCTTTGGACCTAAAAACCACTATAGCATCGGATGATTAGTTCAATTGGAAGCCTCAACGATGGGCGTTATAAGGACCAAAGTTCCGCAGACCAATAAAAAAAAAATTGGAGAAGATCAAAATGAACTATCGGCGAAAGGAATAGCTAAAAGGCGGATGGTTAGTCTACTCTGGAGCTGCAATGGTAGGTATCAAATGGACTATGGACTTCGCGGCAATCTGAGAACATTGCCGATCAGGACAACCAAAAAATAATCCCCCGCTCAAAAGTCAACATAGTCCCAATAGCGAGAAAAGCAAAATCAAAAACCCCGCGGGATCGGCAAACTAAAGGCCTTCGTCGGAGTGCTTGCAATCTGCCAGTCAAAAAGGCAGCAACACAAAGGACTAACGCTCTGACCATGATGAAACAAAACGCCGAAAAATAAAACAAAAAACACGTCAACGAAAAACAAGGCTTTGGATTGGGTCACTTGTAAGTAAGTTTCCGCAACGGCAACGGTGTAGACGACTACAGCCCCGACTCACAATTCAAAATACTTTCGATAGTGAAAAAGGAAATTATCGAAACTTCAAAGCATCAAGTTCAAATCCACAGCATCAACAGACAAAGATAGTCATTCAACAATTTAACTCAATTTAACCTCAAAGATCGAAAATTTCAGTAGAGGATAACAAAGTTCAGCAATCAGAAGCAAATCTAGGCCAGATAGAATTTAAAAGGAGGGTCCAAAAAATTTTAAAATTTGGGAAAACATTATAGCTGCAACACAACTTTATAGGGAAACAAGGGTAATCACTAACATTAGCAAAACACTCTATGATTATGATACCTTAATAGTGATAGTAATATGGCTTGATCACTTGTTCGATGCCCTATCTCTTACATATATGAATCAAATTATCTAAGCTTACTTATCCTACTTGTACGTAATGTTGCTTAATTTTCCATCATCTTTAGAGTATTGATTCTATGCATAGTAATGACATTCTAACTTATATGTAATTATGGCACTACTTATCAAGTTTATCATACCTTTTACATATCACAGAAACAAAACCAAATTACCCTGGGAAACCCTCTTAAGGTAGAAAACCCAACCAAAACCTCTCTTGATATTCTTCAACAAAATACAATACCAATTGAAGACTTCTTAACAAACAATCTTGAAATTAGGGTGTTGAAACAATACCTTCATTTCAGCACTTTCAAAATTCATTAACAACTGATATCATACTTATAGTAACAACATGATAATGACCCCAAAGTTGACTATCATAACCTCTTACTGTAGGAGACTTATTGCCTCTGTTTTAACACATATGTTTCAACACTTCTGTTACAACACCTATGTTTCAGCACCTCTATTTCAGCACCTATGTTATAACACTTCTATTATAGCACCTTTGTTTCAACTCTTCTGTTACAACAGCTTTGTTTCAATAGTAGAACAATAGGAGTACTAGTCATATAAAAACAAGAGAATACAAGGTATAACTCAACCTTATAACAGTAGGAGACTTCATCATAATTGTGTCTCTAAATGGTTTTTGTGATACCTTTGATTATCGTAACAATGGTGTTAGTTCTAGAGAATCGTCGTTATACTACTTAGTATGTTCCAACTCTATAAGGAAACAAAAATAAGCAGTAACATAAGAAAATCATTCTATGATTACAATACCTTAATAGTGATAGTAATATGGATTGATCACTTGATTGATACCCTATCTCTTACATATATGAATCAAAGTGTCTACGATTACTTATCCTACTTGTAACTAATGTTTCTTACTTTACCATCATCTTTAGAGTACTAATTCTATACATAGTAATGGTGTGCTAATTCATATGTAATTATGGCACTACTTATGAGGTTTATCATGCCTTTTGCATATCATAGAGACAAAAACAAATTACCCTCAGAAACCCTCTTGGGGTAGAAAACCCAACCAAAACTTCTCTTGATATTCTTCAACAGAGTACAATACCAGTAGAAGACTTCTTAACAAACAATCTTGAATTTAGGTTGTTGAAACATTACCTTTGTTTCAACACTTACAAACTTCATTAACAATTGATATCATACTTACAGTTACAACCTAATAATGACCCCAAAGTTGACTCTCATAACATCTTACTGTAGCATAATTATTACCTTTGTTTCAACACCTCTTTTATAGCACCTCTGTTACAACACCTCTGTTATAGCACATATATTTCAACACCTCTGTTTTAGCACCTCTATTACAACACCTTTGTTTTAGTAGTAGAACGGTAGGAGTATTAGTCGTATAACAGAAAGAGAAAACAAGGTATAACTCAGCCTTATAGCAGCAGGAGACTTCACCATAATTATTTGTCCAAATGGTTGTTAGGATACCTTTAATCATAGGTAAAAATGGTGTTAGTTCTAGTGATATAATTTTTTCGTATGGATAAGGTCTGTAGTAATTAGCTTGGTGAGATGCCTTACTAAACCTTTGTATCACTACTTAGGGCTTGTTATTGATGATGGATGCCCTAACTATGGTTTGGAGGCTTTGGAGAGTCCTAAATTGTTATGATATTTTTTAACAGTGGCAATAACAGATTTTTTTCAATACACAGAAAGCGTCGCTCCAGCGACGATTATCCGTCTCTATAGTGACGAGAATTTGTCACTTGCATAGTAAATTCATCAGTAGTTTCTTTCTAGGAAATAAATGTGCATCGCTATAATGACACTCCACCGTTGCTTGTATGGAAAATTTGTTGCTATGTGCATGACTAGATCGTGTTTTAGCGACACCAGTACGTCGCTATAGCGACCGACAGATGTTGTTATAGCGACAGACGAACGTTGCTTTAGCGACACCGTGACATCACTAGCACAACCAAGATACGTCACTATAATGACGACTTATCATCACTAGAGCGACCAACAAGGGGTTTTTTAAGTAGTACCCAATCAATACACTTGTCATCGATTTATTATAACAAGCGATGAATGGTTATCTTCGCTACAACGATGAATAAGGGGTTTTTTAAGTAGTACCCAATCAAGACATGTGTCATCGATTTTTGGTCGCAATAGAAATGAATGGATGACGTGTTGCTAAAGCAACGATAATTTTTCCACGAAAATATGGGCTACGGTTCGTCGTAATAGCGACATAGAAGTGGTGCTATAGCGACGATTTGACGTGGGAAAAATGTTCACATATACTAGTGGGAGTTAGAGAGGGAGGCCTATACTAAGTACCTAGGAATTTCAGTCAAGCTATGATACACAATACAATCAGTCCATGCGAGTTGTAGCATAGTAGGCTTGGTCACCTCCATTTCAAAGCACTACCTAGATTGCAAAATATGGTAAAAGGTATCTATGTATTTAAATTTGGGCATGATAGTATTCATAGGGGTTGTGCTCATGGGAAGAATATTAAGAATACTTTTCCTAATAGTACTAATAGATCTAAAGGGATTTTCAAATTAATTCATTCTGATTTATGTGGTCCCATGTTAGCACCCTCCTTAAGCGGTTACCTATATTATATGTTGTTCATAGATGAATTCTCTCAAAAGTCATGGATTTATTTTATGAAGGCTAAGTGTGAAACCTTCAACAAGTTTCAAGAATTCAAATAACTAGTTGAGAACCAGACTGGAAAGCACGTTCATTCTTTGAGATATAATAATGGAGGCAAATTTGAGTCACATGCATTTCATGATTTCTGTAGTGATGCAAGAATATGTATACAGTTGGTAGTACCTTACAACCCCCAATACAATGGGGTTTTCTAAAGGAAGAATAGAACAATATGTGAGGCTACAAAAGCCATGTTGTATGATCAAGATTTTCCTACCTCCTTGTGGGAAGAAGATTCTAGCATTGTTGTGTATATCTATAATATAATACCTCATGTTGTTCGAGAAGAGAAGAATCTTGGAGAAGTTTTCACTGGTAAAAAATCGGATATTGCACACTTGAGGATATTTGGTTGTCCTATATACATTCACGTGCCGAAAGAGAAGAAGAAAAAATTGGATCCATCTGGAAATAAAGGTACCTTTGTTAATTATAGTGAATCATCCAAAGCCTACAGAATATATGTTCCAGGAGAAATACATATTAAAGTCATAAGAGATGTGACATTCAATTAAAAGGTTGCATTCAACTGCTCTAAAGACCTTTAGTGTGATTCATACATGGAGGATCATGAGAGTCACGTGATGGAGGATCTATATTCTAGTTCTCTCCATTCACATGGTGAGAGGGGGAAGCCAAAAGAGTCTTCAATTTTTCTAGCTCCTGAAGAACAAGTAGAACTGGTCGAAGCATCACTTGATAAACCTCCTGCTAAGAGGAAATATACATGGTTCTATGACATTCTATAAGATACAAAAAAGAATGGAGCACCATTAGGCTCATACAAAGAGAGAAAGAGACATGAAATGTATTCAGGGTATGTTGCATAGATGAGTCATAGCAGTGATTCAGCACCTGCCACCTACAAAGAAGCTATTAAACAACAAGTATGGAAATATGCCATGGTAGAGGAATACAACTCTATTATGAAGAATGATGTTTGGAAATTTGTTCCTAAACCTAAAGGGATGTCCATAGTAACTTCCAATGGCTTTATAAGATCAAGCATTCAGTTGATGGTAGTATTAAAAATTACAAATCCAAATTTGTAGCCCATGGTTTCTCTTAAAAACAAGGAATAGACTATGATGAGTAATTCTCTCTTATGTCCAAGTGCACCACTATTAAAGATATGACTTCACTTGCCTTTGTTCTAAGATGGAAGCTTCACAAGATGGATGTGAATACCACCTTCTTCAATGGTGATCCTTTGAGTAAGAGGTATACATACAACAACCTGAGGGGTTTGTAGTTCATGGGAAGGAGTCCCATGTGTGAAAACTAAAGGAATCATTGTATGGACTCCAGTGATCCCCCCAGGATTGGTATTTGAGTATTGACAACTATATTTAGATATTGGGCTTCTCTAAGAGCGAAGCTGATCCAAACATGTACTTCAAAGTTGTGGAGAACTAACCTTTGATATTGGTTCTCTATGTTGATTATGTGTTCCTTACTGGAGAAGAGGAAGATCACTTCTGAGTTCAAAATGAAAGACTTGGGTCTTATGTACTACTTTCTTGGTCTTAAAGTTTGGCAAAGGAAACATGAGATCTTTCTTTCTCAAGGGAAGTACACTATTTATTTGTTCTGTAGGTTTGGCATGATGGATTGCAAATCCATGTCTACACCAATGGTTTCTAATTTGAGGAAACTACATGATTCAAATTCCTAATCATATCCAGTGGATCCTACTTTGTATAGACATCTCATTGGTTCCTTGATGTACTTGATACATTTAAGACTTGATATATGTTACATTTTGAGTATCTTGAGTAAATTTATGTATGGTCCTAGACACAAACATTGGGTTTCTACTAAGCATGTGCTTAGATACCTTCAAGGTATTACTGCTTATGGACTCAGACATGTCTCCATTGGAGGAGTGATGCTACTTGGATATGTCGACTCTGATTGGGGTTGTAGCACACGTGGTAGCATTGTGGACCAAAAGAGTACATCCAAATATTGTTTTATCTTGGCTAGTAGCACTATGATCTCTTGGTCTAGCAGCAAGCAGGGCTCCATAGCCTAGATTACTACAACAGTAGAGTAGATTGATGCTAGTACCGCTTGTCAAGAAGTTGTGAGTCTTTGGAAGATACTTGTTGGGTTGTTAGGGGAGAAGCTTGAGACTATAGTCATTCACTTTGATAATCAAAGTTGTATTAAGCTATCATAAAACCATGTGTTTCATGACAAGTCGAAACACATTGAGTTGAAGTGTTAATTCATCGAAGGCATGGTCCAAAGGTGCAGTGAGACTTCAATTCACTGCTACTAATGAACATATTGCAAATATGCTAACTAAACCTATGTCAGTGATGAAGTATAGGTACTTGCAATACAAGCTTGGCATGGCAGAGAATGCCTCCCTCGTTGAGAGGGAGTGTTAAATTTATAGCATCACGAGTCATTCTTCAATCCAAATCTTTCCTGTTAGGATTGGGACTCATGTGTTGAGGTAGGGAGCTGTCACATACCCCAATTTTGTAAAATAATGTTAATTGTTTAATTTGATTTCCTAAGACATTATGTTAAATTTAATGTTAAGTAGGAACTGATGACTCAGCAGAGTCAAAAGAAGTGGAATGTAATTCTAAATATTTTATTAGTAATAAATAAAAAGTGGAGACAACAGCATGGGAGAGCTATTAATAAGAGTGTTACTGGTCAAACTAGTGGAAGGAACTAGGTGGAGGGAAAAAGACAAGTGGCAGCATCCTCAAACACTTCCTATGTTGCAGGTGGCAACTTCCCTACATTTGGGGTCATGATCCCCCAATAAAGTGGGATCATAGCAAGTGGCTCAATAAATGACAACTAACCCAAAAATACCTAGGCAATCTTTTAAAAGTACCCAATGAATAGAGCTGAGGCTACTCAGATATTTTCCAAAGAAGAATCATTCAGGAGGAATGCTATTCAGGGAATTCATTGGGGAAAAGGGAAAACAATAAGGAAGGTGTTTTGGGAGAAAATCTGCAGTAACTTGGTCTGATACAGCTTGCAAGCTGAGAGAACTTACTAATAAGCTCAGGATTGGTACTAAGTCTGAAGACTGGTACTTGATTATTGCTGCACCTAGTTCTAGCCAGGGAGACCAGAGCAAGCTCGGGTGTCCTGAGGAGTCGCTGTTTGAGCGCTCTCCAGGAGTTGGTAGGGAGGAACGGCCTCCCATTGCTATTGTCGTCCAAGCTCAAGAACAGGTTCTGCCATCTAACAGTCTTTGTTTTAATAACTGTGTATGATTGAATGTTATGTTTGTAGCTTATGATGTAAAGATTTAGATGGTTTAGTAATGAAGTTGTTTTTAGTTTGTTTAGTAATAGAATCTTTTGATGAAAAACAAAAACCCCTCCTGTGTTTTTCCTCATCTGGAGTGACCAGACCGTACTCCAGCACAGGGGTGAAATTATAAGCAAAGATAGTATGATGAAAATACAGAATAGAATGTTAATGGAATTATAGAGTATTTTCTTTATGTTGTTTTTTTTAGAAGAAATATCTTTTGTATTAGGAGTAGTATTAACTTGTATTGAAACTGTCAGTCTTGTAGAACAGAGAAAGAAGCTATATTATTTACTGACAGTAGTATGAATGAGTAGATAAAACAGTTTGTTTGATACAGTAGTTACTTCCAGTAATTTTATTGCTTATTTGAATTCAAGAGAAGAGTATAATAGTTAAAACTAGAGTATGGTTAAGCTAAATGTAATTGCTCTACAACTTTACAGTTTACTTCTTTCTAGTTTTAACTATTGTATGTATAAAAATCAAATTGCAAGAAAGAATAGCTAGAATCTCGATTTACTTCTACAGGTATTTTAGTTAGCAACAGAATTTACTTATGGAAAGTAATATATGTTATTCATTCTTTTCTGTTCTAACTAGCTAAGCATAAACAAAAATATACAACTGCCAACCTATACTTTTTAAGATATTAACAGTATAGAACATAATTAGTTCTTTTACATTTATTTTATAAATATTAACCTTATAACATAAACTGATAATATAGGATACATAGTGTACCTATATAATTTATTCAGTGCAGTAAGCATAAGAATACAATAGTAGAATACTACTTTATTCTAGGATTATAAGTAAACAAAGAACAAGCTAATAAATATATAATTATCAGAATAGTATTATTAAGTAAACAAGTAATGTTCTTATTATTTTATAGTAAACAGTAAACAAAATATAAGTTCGATATTCAAACGTTATATCGAATAGATACAGAAGTGTTCCAGTAAAAACATCAGTTATTATATACCGAAGGGTAACAAATAGGTAATAACATTACAATTCTTTAAATAAAGTAAATTAATATAAAAGTAATGTACAGGAAACCCTAGTATTAATTTATAAAAATATTATGGGGTAAAATTCAAGTATATTAACGCACTGCCATTAATTAACAGAGTGACAGAATGCTCGACTTATCGAGCTTAACCAAATATTATATAACATAACTAATAACCTCACAATTTACAGAAGTATTTTATAAATCAATGATAATTATAAAGATACTGTAAATGTTTTCTTATATTGTCGAAGCTTAAATGTTATAATTATAATACAAGTAAAATAAACAATTTTCAGTGCTGTACTGTAAACAACAGATAAAGAAAAAAGACTGTATAGACAACTTATATAATGGAGTTAGGGTGAAAACCCTGTAATACCAAAATGACAACAGAAGTATGAAATCGATGGTTTTAAGCCCTTTTCCAAATTTATATCTCGACCTTATCAATTTCACAGCAAAGATAAACAAAGAGTCTGAAGACTTTACAAATCCCTCGGCTTCTTCAAGTAATCAAAAGTACGGCATCATAGCCTTCTGTTTCATTTTACTTCTTACACAGTAATTTAAGCAAAAACTAACATATACAGTCATGGCCGTAGCCGGAGCACCTCGATTAACACAAGGGTCTCATCTTTCTTTAAAAACAACAAACTAAGTAATAGGTAAACCAAAACCCAAGGGTTGCAGACCACGATGACGCACCCACAATTGTCCCAAAGGGACCAAATAAGAAGGAACGGCCATGGTAAAACTAGGCTTACCCGTGAACCAGTATTGTTGTCGCAGCCTCGCACACACTAAGTAGAGAGGAGGGTCGAGACCTGTAATCAACAAAGAAAACATTAATGTTAAAACTTGTATGCTGGATAAACATTTATGTTTTTAAAACAAGATAGGAAAATGGAGGAAGGACTTACAGTTTTCTTACCTATTTTGTATTGATACGCGACCACCATCGACAGTAAAACAACCACCAGCACGAGGAGGAAACCCTTCTACAGGAAGGGAGAAGAGGATTAACAATACAGCAAACATCCAATCGTAACCCAGAAGAACAAGACCTCAGCTCTCACTGAGGGAGGAGTTTGTTTTACAGTCGAAGGTTCTAGATAAGGGAGCTGCGATGAAGAAACCCTGGGAAAATATCACTAACCTAAACAAAGCACCAACAATTTCACATCAGCATCTCTCTTTAGGTATTCGAGCGAGAATTCGAGGAGGAACAGCAACAGGAAGGCTATCAACAGCAAGAGGCAAACGACAATTCAGTCGAGAACATCACAGCAGAGCGACAGGAGCCCGAAGGCGATGGAGGGAATGGCGAGCTAGGGTTTGACTGCTGCCCATTTAACTAAGAAATGCATGGTTATGATAATGCCACGTTACCCAACAAATAATTTACATGTTGTGGGTAGAATCGTATAGTTCGGTGAACGTTCCACCAAAGAAATGATTCCCAATCATTTGATACATCAAAGGTTACACTTTAGCCTTGTTGCAAAGTCAGCCCATCATTTTTACGCTGCATGAAAGAACATAAAATATTATTACTATAAACACTTAAACTTTGCAATCATAAAGGTCGTGGGGACAATTTACGACCAATGCTTTGTAAAATATGGTATTCATATAACTTTAACAAGATTAAACCTATGATCATTATGGCATGGTTATAATTATAACCTTTCTTTCTATGCTAGGTAAATAATACTTACCCTAGTTTATAAATGTATCTAAAGGAGGTTTATAGAGTAAAAACTATGGAAATTATCCTATTGTTCATAATAACCTCAATGGCCTTATATGTATTTATTACAATAGTAAAGTTTGGTAAAAAGATACAAAAGAGAGTAGTAACTTCTATGTGGTGAAAGCTTTTTCTTAAGGCAAATGTCCTTTAACCATAAATTATGACATGGCAAGGTTAAGCCACAAATCTATTATCAAAAAGATTCACCATAATAAAATAGTTAGGCCATAAAACTATTATGTCATGCATTCTTTTAAGAATTATAGTCCCTTAAGGACATGCCCCTTTTATATATATAAAAGGGATAGGATAAAAACCTGTTTCAGTAAGATATCTATCTTACTAAAGATAAGCTCCAGTTATGCTTGAAAACAGTTGATATGTGAATAAAACTCTATGCATCAACATTAATATATCTTTCTCAAGAAGCAGCTTGAAATAAAGATGTAAACTCATTTAAACTTCAAGGTTTGAAAATGGAAACAGTAATACATAAACCCCTTATCAATTTACATTACTATGTAAACGTAATTGTACACAATTGAAATTATACCATAGATTTTATAACTCTACTACTCTTACTCTGTTTGTAAAGAATTAGTAAGGCATTTTTACACTTGACGACTATGATAGATATTGAATAGTTCAGTAATCATTAAGAACCATAAATTTACTTCTACTAGAAAGAAGGACAGTTAATGAATTTACCTCAATAAGCGTTGGAAATTGTTTAGCATTTATTTTCTTACTGAGCTTTTATTTTGCGATGAACTTGTATTTAAATACTTTAGAATTTCGACAAGCAGCACCCAAACTTCTTACCTGTAGTCTGTAAGAATAGGAAAACTTTCTGCATTAGCTCGAAAGCTAAGTAAGCCCAGTTTTGCATGACAGTCCCACCTTGTGGTCGCAAAAAGAAAACAAGTCCGTAAACTGAAAAGAACTGTTCTATCTTTAAACATAACCAATAGATAATTCAGATAATGAATTGGTAACATATAACTAATTTAATAATTAGTTTACTGAAATTATGAAAATTATATGCATTTAAAAAATTTAAATTTTTCGGAAAATTTGGGGTTTTGACAGGAGCCTAAGTTGGACTCTAGGAAACTTTGAGTAAATTCTTGGGTTGGACTGAAGAATGAATAAGCCTTATGTGTAAAGTTTAATCCTCATGTGTCATGGTGAATTCTTTGATATGTCAAAGTGATGATGTTGTATAGTCTTGTTGGACAAAGATAAGGAATTGTGTGTCAAATCAGATCCTTGTGTGTAGAGGTGATTTTTTGCATGTCGAAGCATTAATGTTTTGTGATGTGTTAATAACCATGGCCACTCTAGATGGATGAGTTATTAAGTCTCCTCTAGATATTGTCCACCTCTAGAGTGAATTAGTTTTGTATATGACCACTTGGAATGAGAGTAATAAAGTATGATCACAGCATTGGACAAATATCCCTAGTATAATTTGATATGATAGTAAATTAAAGTTAGCACATATGGACCATGTAGAAAAAATAAGAGATAAAGATAAATTGCTTAGAAAACAAAGAGAATTCGAACTGATCATGAGAATGACTTTAGTTCATTAAGGATATTGCAATTAGTTAAACTCAAGTGATATTAACAATGAATACTTAAGTTGATTAACGAGAACTCGATTTGATCACTTCAGTGAATAAATTAGCATGATTTTAGTTGAGATAATTAACTACAACGTTAATAAAGAGATTCAATGAATTAAAAATGTTTTGCATCACAACATTTAAGTTAAACTAAAGGACGACACTTGACTTACAACACTTGCATGATGACACTTGAGTTAACTTTCTAACTAAGTGGTCTAGCTCCCCGTTCTATAGGGAGTTCATCTTGAAGTCAATGGATCATGGATTTAATGTCAAAGATGAAAGGCGTTGTGCATTGTGATGTGCACATATTGATGAGTTGGAGGTGTAGAGTTATTACTCCATGCAGTCTTTCGCTATATTCTACATGAGGCCTCTTTCACCCATGCAGTAATGCTTTATCTCTTGCATGAGACCTAATTTGCAAGTTAAATAGTGTGCAAGGAACACATTTGTAATCATCCAATCCTTCTCTCTTCTCTATTTCTTAGTGATAACACATGGGATGTCGAAAGCAATCTGCTTTTGTAAAAGACATATGTGTTATATATCATTATTATACTAGAGAGACTTGCTAGGGTTTTTCATTCTCAAATTTTTAGGGTTTTTCCTAGGGTACATATAGTGTTATCTGTGATTGATTATGTGTATGAATGTTCAATTGATTTCAAGTACTTATTAATTCCACGATATAAAGATTAAATTTCATAGTTGAACAACACTCAACACTTTAATGGGTTCCCCTTGTTCTATGTTTCGGTCGAACTTGTTACCTCTTCATTGGGCTCTCTTGCATATGGTTTTGTTCCAAGGGTCTACTTATATTGCATTATTTGATAAATCCATTAACCCATATCAAGGTGAGACATTGAATATTATTGAGATATTAGAAAATGTTGCATATGTACAAGACAAATTTGGCCAACATCGCACATGTGATTGAGACTATCTTGATAAAGGTTGAGGTTGAATATGTATTGAATGCTCTTCACCAAGGGAATTGAGATTAGTGCTTAAGGCTCATTCATGAACATTTGCATTGATTCAAAGAAATCCAACACCATATCTAAAGGTTCAAAGTTTACACTACAATTAACGCCTGCAACTGTCTATAAGGAAAGCCATCAAAGAATCTTTATGTGAGTCACAAAGATTAACCATAGTTCCATATAAGGCTTTAGCTTAGTGATAACACATGGGATGTCAAAAGCAATCTGCTTTAGTAAAATACATATGTGTTATACATCATTATTATACTAAATATATTTGCTAGGGTTTTTCATCCTTAGTTTTTTCAGGGTTTTCCCTAGGATACGTATAGTGTTATGTGTGATTGATTATGTGTATGAATGTTCAATTGATTTCAAGTACTTAGTAATTCCACAATATAGATTAAATTTCAAAGCTCAACAACACTCAACACATTAATGGGTTCCCTTGTTCTATGTTTCGGTTGAACTTGTTACCTCTTCATTGGGTTCTCTTGCATATGGTTTTGTTGCAAGGATATAGGGTCTACTTCTATTGCATTAATTGATAAATCCATCAACCCATATCAAGGTGAGATATTGAATATTATTGAGATATTAGAAAATGTTGCATATGTACAAGACAAATTTGGCCAACTTCGCACATGTGATTGAGACTATCTTGACAATGGTTGAGGTTGAATATGTATTGAATGCTCTTCACCAAGGGCATTGAGATTAGTGCTTAAGGCTCATTCCTCAATATTTGCATTGCGTCAAAGAAATCCAACACCGTATCTAAAGGTTCAAAGTTTACATTACAATTAACGCCTACAACTGTCTACAAGGAAATCCATCAAAGAATATTTATGTGAGTCACAAAGATTAACGATAATCCCATATGAGACTTTAATGACAAGATGACATATCCTTTGGAATCTTTGGTTTGCACTCATGATGACGCTTGTTGAAGATTATAATGATATATAGTTTTTTAATATGTGTTTATCTCGATTAATGATGAATCTTGACATAATGAAGAAAACAATAATAACTTATATATTGATTTTTTTATTTTTAATAAAAAAGATTACTAGATTATATAATGATTTGAAGAGATTCACCTTGTAATTTGTTGATATGTCAATTGGGAAAGTGATGTCAATTGCCTTAGAGATTCAGAGTCAATTGAGCATTTATTCGAAGGATGTCATGTGTTCAGATAGATCAGTCATGACATACGTCAATAGCTTAGGGGATTGTAGCATTGGAAACTCCCTTCATTTGTGGATAACTTCAAGCAGTGGCAGAGGTTGATTGGTTTATTTCTAGCAGTTCCATCTCTATTTATCTGGGAATCCTGGAAAGCCTGCAATGCCTTTATTTTACGGAATGTGTCTATTTCAAAGTACAACATTATCTCGAAGGTATGTTCTTCTACTCTTCTTACTTTGTCCTCCTCCAATTTAGCTCTGGTTAGATGCATTTGTCCTCCCACAGATGTGCGAGCTGGGACTGTGGGATATTTTGACAGAACAGCAAATGCTGGTTCTTGCGGGGTTGGGATTGTGATATCTATTGACAGACTACTTTCTTACAGAGTGCTATTGGATGTTGGTTCTGGTACAAACACAAAATTTGAGTTGCTTTCCCTTTGGGGGCTTCTGTTTTTTGCAATCCACAAAAAATTATTGGCTTTACAGGTTAGAGGAGATTCAAAAGCAATTATTGATTGGGCACTGAACAAACATGAGATTCACTCAGTTGAACTGAATCATTGGTTGTGTAGAATTAAATATTTATTCAGACATTTCAGCTTCCTTTCCTTCCAGCATGTTTACAGAGAGTATAATGCATTGGCGGATGACCTTTCTAAAAGGGCTACCGGTCTGGGTACAGGGGCATTACATTGGGAGGAATACTCAGATAATTTGAAGACAAACTCGGGTTTGCTTCAGTTACATTGAGTTATATCAGCCATGTCTTTTTGTGTTTTGGACTATATTGTTTTAAGTTATGACGGCTCCTGGCTTGCGGTTAGTCAATTAGTTTCTGTTTAGAGTTGAATGCTACTTCAGATGGATGTCTTTTTTGATATATCTGAGAGTTTATACTTTATGCTTATGATGTTACTGATATCTGCAACCTGATGATGTCGATATTATGACACAGTTTTATAAAAGTTGGAACTGTTTCTTTCGTGTGAAAAAAAAAGTGAGGTGTACTAAGTTAGCATATAATCTTATATTAACTATGTGGATACACTCTCCCACATAACCTTTATCAACTATGGCATACACTATCAAAAATGAAATTTCATAGTTCCATCATCGAACATTGGATTAGGTATGCATGATTGCACAAAATTTGATTATAATACTTGGGGCACTCAAACAAGAGGTACATATGCACATTCATGGCTATATGGTACAAATAGGGCATTTCTAAAGTCATAATGATAGTCTTATGAAAATATAGTTGCATTTAGTTAAAGCACAAGAACACACAAAAATTGGTTTAGAAAGCACAAGAACAATATATCTCATTTAAGTAGAGTAGCAAGTTTCGGCCATCTTGGGAGTTCTTGTACATAAATTCATTTGGAGTCAAAATTCGGTGAATATTCAACATAGTATGACTACAATAAAGTTGACTAAATACTTAAATATATTTAAATTTATATATTTTAGAAACTCACTAAGTGTTAATACTAAAATTTACTTTTAATAGATGTGAGATTTCAACTAGAATAACTTTCAGCGTATATTCTTTTTCTTATAAATAAATATAAACTCAAATCATATTAAAAAAAATGTTTTTGCCAAAAAAAGATTAAACACAGAAACTCAAAAATCATTTTAATGAAATTTGTGACTATTATTATTCCACATAATTAACATTAGTTTAAGAAATGAACATTACTTAATCACATTAAAAAATATGTTCATAATTAGGCCATGAGCCCTATACTTGTTACCTAATCAACATTAAAAAGAATGCATACAATGAGGCCATGAACCCATACTTAACTATTAAACTATATTTTCACATATTAATAGATATTTCCGCATTGTTATATTATATGTTATGTTTCAAATTTGAGATATGTTCCAAGTTTTTTTTTGTAAGTAAGTTGAACCTTATATTAGAAGTCATAGATAAAATTACAATGGGCCTCTATTAGAACAAAGGTAGAAATCACTATTGCCAGCCTGATTTTTAGGTATCCTGACCAACTACCCTTACAAGACAAAAACCAAGAATTACATCTCCCCTTTCCCTTAGAAATTACAGAAACCTTGAAAATTATTATCAATCATACCACATCCTAGTGAACATGTGTCTGATTTCCCAAAAATACATTATAGAATTATGGATTGCAAACTTCATCACATTCAAATTCTAATAAACGATGTTAAAGACAAACCAACCAAACTTATGATATCAAAACTAAAACTATGCATAAGACAACCAGAGACTTAAGAGTCATGATGCCCAATGGATGGGCCAAAAACATTAACTCTTGATTGTCCCATGTTCACAAACTCGTTGCGAGCTTGAGTAGTTCCAACATTCACAACGCCCGCTTGACCAACCACACCATGTGTCCCAGGACATAGACCAGCCTCAACACCCCATTTAGTACTAGGATGAGGAAGAAAGGAGATATCAAGATGGTGAGCTATAGCATCCACTTCCGTATGCATCGGACGCAGATCGTTCCATTACTCCTTCCAGAAATGAATGAGGGCCTTGTCCCCTTGGATTTTCACATCCCTCTCTGTCGACACATGACCCAACAAACCCTTGATAACCCAGAACAAAGCCGCGATCCTATCTTACAACAAAACGTAAGTCTAGTTGTGCTAGGGTCACTAATCCAAGGCTCCATGGCCTTGAATTCCTCCATCAACTTCTCCAATTCAAAATTCACCTAAAGGGTCTACTTAACAGCCTCCATCTCTTCCCACACCATCGGTGGCACAATGGATTTGCATAAATAGGTCGCGTGAACAGTGTGAAGTTGCTTATGGTTATCATGTTTCCAACTAGAACCTCCCTTAGCTTCCTCCAGAATCTGTGTATCTCTCTTACCTCTTAGCACTAGAGTCTCATGTTATTTCCAAGAAAACAACTTAACAGCCAAGAGTCCTCGCGAGCACGACCTTCCATCACCCTAGTCATGGTATATATAACCCAATGACCACCCTAAGGAAATCACATCAGCATCTGTGTGAATGTATCGGTATCCCTGCATCATTATGTCATGATTGCACCATAACTCAAAATCAGCACCTTCTAGATCTGCCAGACCATCACACCTCCCTCCTCCTCCTTCCATTACAAGGGCATTGAATTACACACACTTCATCATACCGGGTTGCCCCCTCGTCATCCTCCACTGCAGCATGCTCATCGTACGTGATATAACTACTATCGGTGAGAAGGGTGAGTCGTCGCCTTCGCCACACATCCTCCCCACCCCGCCATGCACCTCCCATTTCCTATCTTATCCTTGTTGATGCCACCCGCATCCAAGTAATGTATTTTCCAAGTTATTTACAATGAAAAAATAATATTACTTCAAACATTTGAACAGTCATGTATATTTTTAAATTTAAAAATGTATTTTTTGTACTTATGAGATGTCTACTTCCGTATTTTAGTCGTATTAGAATTTTCTTATATATATATTTTTTATACCAAATCTTATTTATATTTATATTTGAACTAGAATATTACTAGTATGCTTTCAAGAATACTAAGGTAGATGCAAACTCCCTCTTACTCAAATGGTTGGAAAAAAAGTGTTATGAAGCAAATAATGGTGATGACAAATTGGTATCTTATATAGAGTTATATTAAGGTGAGCCCCTCCCACTGATTTCAAATTAAGTTTTTAATTGTGGTTTTTAAATTAAGTTTTTGACTTTTAAATTATGTTTTTTTAAACTTTTAAGTTGAAATTATTTCCAAATTAAATTTTTAACTTTTAAGTTATGTTTTTTTAACCTTTTAAGTTGAAATTATTTCCAAGAAACAAGAGTTGGAACTATCTAGGTAGTTCCATATAGCTTATGTTAAACGTATGTTTCATAACTAATGACTCAATAAGGTGCAAAGGATATGAAAATATATAATTTTTCAAACAAACATGTCACTACTAAATTTGGAAATGGATACATGTTTATTTTTATAAATCCTTCTCAATAAATGAAAAGTATATAATAATTAATAATTACATAATAAATAATTGATATATTTGGTCCGAAATTCAATTTAATGAAGGTATATAACAAAAAAATATGGTTACAAATTATTAAAGTCGAGCTTGAGAGATTATTTCCAAATTAAGTTTTCAACTTTTTGTTTTTTGAAGTAGAAATTATTTCCAGAAACAAGAGTTGGAACTAAATAGTTCCATATAAGAGATGGAAAGATATAATTTTTCAAACAATCATGTCACTACTAAATTTGAAAATGGATACATGTTTTTTTATAAATCCTTCTCAATGAATGAAAAGTATACAATAATTAATAATTACATAATAAATAATTAATATATTGGGTCCGAAATTCAATTTAATGACCATAAATGAAAAGATATATAACAAAAAGTATATATGGTTACAAATCGTTGACCACAGCTTTAAACATGTTGTTCTCAATTCTACATTATATTTGCCAGCTATCTCTCGGTACCAACAAATTAAGTTATTATATTGAATTTTAGTTATTAAAAATGTATTATTATATTTGTCACTTTATTTGTCAAATTTGGTAGATTTTATGTATGTTTCGAGAAAGAAGGAAACATACTAAGTCAGCTTTGTAAGGCTTTGAAGGGAATAAAGAAATAAAGGGTCTTGTGTCAGCCTTACAAAAAGAATTGAATCCAAATCCTTCATAGAATTTTATGCTCTATAGCCAAGCATGCTTGCTTAGTATTTGAAAATGATGTTATTAAGTGTATAACCATATGTAATCATTATCTAGATTCAAATAGACAAGGAGTAGATATGATATTTATATTTGAATATGAGAATTAAGGTATGGCTAAATTACACAATCCACACATTTATTACAAAGAGCCTCAACAAGAGCAAACATGTCGCTTGCAAGATTTAAAACTGGGTGGAGAGGGTAACAATCATTCTTCCCAACCACCCAAGCTACAACCAATGGACATTACATAAATAAGATTGTATTATGTAATAAAGAACACCGGTGTTGATGTAAAACTCGACACCAAGTAAGTTTGTTTCTCAATGAATAGGCCAAGTTTGATACTCATGATAGGATAAATCAATGAAAACTTACAATAATTAGTCCAAGTTTTTTAAGCCCAACTTCAACACCAGGTTTTATTTCAATCCACTCTCAACTTTGATTTTCAATGCAATAGGCCAATAAATAGCAATTTGATTCTCAATGTGTAGATAAATTTATAGCAATTAGTCTAAGTTGTTCAAAAATTGAACTTCAAAATCAAGTTTGATTTTTAGTCTACTGATTTGTATTTGTTTGTTTATCGTCGTGTACATAGTCTCAAAGGTGATCCTCCCCATAGCTCTATAAGTAGTTGTGCCTAATTGTTGTTTGTCATGTACTTGGTCTCAACATTGATCCTCCATATAGTTCTGCAAGTAGTTACGCCTACTACAAAAGAGATTGTTGGTTGAGTTTCAAAGAGATCAATAGAGTGTGAGGCTCATCATAAATAATTTAATTGTATGATATGCAACCGTTCTAGTCATTTCTCCTCTTTTGGCATTGTATTTTTGTGTGTTAGTATTGTAAGGTGGGTAGACCGTATCCATAGCATCACGGTTAAGAAAATAGGGTTTGTTAAGGAATGATTGATTTCAACTCATCTCACTACTAGATCATTGTTCTTGGTTCTGCTCCACTTATTCCAAAATCTCTATCTCCCAACACAAGTTGATCCAAAATGGATCAATATACAATTTTCATCTAATTTGGTGCTTTCTATGTGGAAAGATTGAATGAATTGGCTTGTAGGGCCCATTTTAGGGGAATGTCTTCCTTTGCAGATTTTGGGTCCATAACCTTCTAAGGCTCATTTGAGGGATTAAATGATGTTTTTTGGGGTAAAAAAATTTTCAACACAATTTTAGCCTCTCAGCATTGTTCTATACTATGAGAGCTTTCCAATAGCACTTTTCTACACTCTGATAGATTTCCAACAATGCAAAGATCATCTCAATTGGAGTTCATATGTGGAAGTTATGTCTCCCACAAGTTGACATGTCTGATTCACCACCATGGTACTAAGTGGATTCTGTGTTGACTCTCATTATTCACAAATGTAGAGCTAGTCATGTGTGGACTTTCAAAAAAATTCTATAGCGTCCAAAACCCAAACACAAATTGGGAGTTTAGGCATGTAAAAACCCTAAAATTAACCTTAGATGGATACCGAGACAATGTTAAATACTTGGCCATTAGGAGAAGAGGGGGTTCCATTCTTATAGTATTATTTTATTGTCCATAGTTGAGCAAGGGTCGGGGAGTGTATATTAGAGCATAATAGAGGAAGTAGGAGATCGTGTAGTAGCCATACAAGCCACAATGTTATAGATAACTCCATGGATAATACCACTTTCTTTGTATTTTCATTAAACATATTAGAGAATAAAGAGAAAGGCATAGTCCTCACTTCTAACTGGGGTTTTCCCCGTAGTGGGTTTTCTAAGGTATATCTTGTGTTATTTATATGGATGTGTGGATGTGATATTTCGCTCTAGCTATTTTCCTTTTAATTTTAGTTTATTTTAACATTATGTGAGGTTAAACTTACACTAATGAATCTTAAATCTTCAGTGAACACTGCATAACCAAGAGTTTGCAAAGTGTTGTAAGATCTGTTGTATATAATTGTCATAGTGGAATATCCACGACATATTATAGATCACAAGCTTATAAATACCACATGCTACTTAATGAAAGGATAAATAAAGGTTGTAATATATAAATCTTAAGCAAAGGGAAACGCATGGGATTCCTAGACAATTATTATTAGAATTATAACCCACTAAGAGAGAGGGGAAAAGGCTCTTTACCCAATTACAATTGTATATCCAGTTTATCTTGTTAATTCATAACCATCATAGGCAGCATAAACAACTTAGGTAGAATCACAGGAAGTAGATGCAAAGGTGGCTAGATCAAGCAAAAGTTGATCCACTTAAAGCAATTGGTCAATTGGGAAGAGGCCAAGATAGAAAAACCCAATAAAAAGTAAAACACAGAAAAATCTAGCAACAAACCAACACCAAGAGTTAGGTAAAAAAATTCTAGCAACCAAGTGCAAGTTCAACCAATTCTAATCGATTTCAATAATCAAATAATAAAAACCAATTTGTAATAGTAGAAAAACTGCAATAATGTTACAAAACTCTACCACAAGAAACATATGTTAGCTTCAGTGCTTTAGTGAAATAATCTCCCTTTCCAACGCATGGGTCTCTCACTCTATTCACATGTTTTTGTGTCTCGGCTTGCTAGCCAACCTATGGGTTGTTTGGTGGGAAAAATCTCAGTTTCAAGGGAGTAGAAAGAGAAAGACAGATATTGTGATTGTTAAAATCATATAAAGGTTGAGAATAGCATGTTGTAGCGACCATTGCCTTAGCCAGTGGCCTTGGCCATTTAATGAAATATCAATGTAGTTATGTTAGAAGCAATTTTTCAATAAATACCACCAAAATATTTGAAACTTTAGTAAGTATAAGTTAAGAGACTTTTAAGGTAATTAAAAACCTTGAAATATTTCCCAATTTAATGGCCATGATGATCATCTCAAAAATCTATATGCTTACACGTTGCAAAATATAACATCTATATTGAGTTGGGCTTAAGAGAATTCCAAAATTTCACGTTAACTCGGTAAAGAGAAGGTTATTAATAGTAAAAGGCCCATAAACCAATGCATACCGAATATTAATAGTCTTGCCTCAAGGCAAACAATGATTGAAACTATAGGAAATATTTGGAAGAATGGATTATAATAATGTACAACTTTCAAGGTTAGGTGGTTTGTTGGGGTCATCTTAAAAAATGGTTTTGATATTGATATTTTTGCAATAAAATTTTCATATATATTAAAAACACTTATATATTTTTTATAAAAAACATTTACGATCTCAACAACAATTTTATTTTATTTTTAGGTCAACTTCCTCCACCTTATCATCACACTTAACATTAACTTTATATTAAAATTAAGGTGTGAATGATATGTTCATTTCTACTAATTATATGGTGTATGTGTTGGTTGTTGTCTAACAAATTTGTTGAATCTTTGTGCCAAGAGGCGCTCTCCAGCCAAGTATAGGAGAGATGTTGGCATGTTTGTATGTGGCTCTCTAATAAAATAATAATAAATTTTATACCCAACATGTTAGCCTACACAAAATTAAACTTTTAATTTTGTGTAGGACGACATGTTGAGTATAAAATTTATTATTATTTTATTAGAGAATCACGCACAAACATGACAACATCTCTTCCATACTGGGCTGGAGAGCGCCTCCCGACTCAATAAAAAATAAAAAGTTTAATGATCCGCAAAAAACAGTGTTGGCTCGACAAACAACCCAATATGGGGGATATATTGTAATGTTCCTACATAACAAAATAATAATAAATTAATTAATTAATTATCAGCAAAAAAATGTTGAAACCATGTGTAAGGCCTCCTAAACAACCCACGGTTTTATTGTACATGGTTTAGTAGGGCCTTGCAAATGGTTTAAAAACCATGTGCAAGGCATCCTAAACAACCCATGGTTTTATTGTACATGTTTTAGGAAGGCCTTGCAAATGGTTTTAAAAGCATGTGCAAAGCCTCCTAAACAACCCATGGTTTTATTGTATATGGTTTAGGAAGGCCTTGCACATGGTTTTTAAAACCATATATGAGGCACATATTTTGAATAATAATATACTTTAATTTATTCAATACCTGAGAATCATATTAATATTATCATAGATCCTCACTTGAACTTATATTTAGAATAGTATTAAAATGTATGTAATCTCGAGGTTTGAAACAATTTAATGTTTGTATTTATGATAATATTGCAAGGTTTTAAATAAGAGTTTTTAAATTATGGGACTATGAAATATAACTATTTAAGTATGGTTAGTTAATCATTTATAATAACAAAAAAATTAAAGAAATGTATTTAAATAAGGTTTTTTCAATTATATTTTAAATAAGGTTTTTAAAATATAATTGAAAAATATAGCCAATTTATGGAATAGTATAATATTATAATGTTTTAATAATTATAATGTCTGAATGGTTTGAATAATAAAAATGTTTTTTAAAAATAAGGTTTTTAAAATATAATTGAAAATATAGTGTATTTATAGAATAGTATAATATTATAATGTTTTAAAAAAATTAATGTTTTAATAATTATAATGTTTTAATACTTTAAATAGTAAAAAAGTTTTTTAATCATATTTTTTTCCAAATATGTATTAAATAAATAAATAAAAATTAATTATAATTGTAAATATAATCAACTTGAAAAGTGTCATATTTGAAAATATATTGAATTTCAATAACAAAATTCCATTAACATGCACATCCAGTTTTTTCTTTGCATAGGTTTCAGTGTATGGTGTATTAATATTAATGCATAAATTAATAGCTACATTGATTGGTTCTAATGGTGTATTAATACCTCGAGAGGTTTGCACTTAGAGAGTTTTATCCCTCTCGGCGCTTGATAGAGCTTAGGATTTGGATCTACGCTGGTTTAGACACAATGTTTTGAGCATGACATGAGGCTTATGCTGGTTGTCGTGTACGAAACTTGTTGAAGCTTTTAGACACGATTTTTCCAGCATGGCACGACGCTTACTTTTATTTTGATGAGTTTTGGATGAGATTGAGGAATTTATTTATCTAGTTGGTTGGTTTCTAAGCCGGAATTGGTGGATTCAGATCTTGAATATTTTATTTATCGAAGTTAACCCGCTGAAGTAAAAGGTGGGGTTTCTTAAAGGCATTGTGTTGCAACTCCAAAAGTTTACAAAAAATAAAATTTCTTACTACATAGTAACTCAAGTTGAATGTTGTAGCAGCTCATCCCGAGATCTGGTATCAGGGCAGGTTTAGGAAAGAAACCTTGTTTTAAAATATATGGCTTCCACTTCTAGTACACACATGTCAAGTTTACAAATTCCAATTTTCTCAAGAAAGAATTATGAGTATTGGTCTCTAACAATGAAGGCTTTTTTCAAAGGTCAAGATGTATGGGAGATAGCCTGAAATGGCTATACAAAACCAGCAGATCAGATGACATATAATAATCTCACGCAAGATGAAAATGATGGCCTGAGGGAACAAAGGAAGAAAGATGGAAAGGCTATGTTCTACATACTCCAAGCAATGCATGAAAGCATATTCCCAAGAGTAGCAGCAACAAAGACCGCTAAGCAAGCATGGGATACATTGGAAACCGCCTATCAAGACTTCGACAAGGTAAAGACTTCTATATTTCAGAGTCTTAGAAGAGAGTTTGAATCTCTATCAATGAAAGATATAGAGCCAGTAGAATTATTCTACACTAGAGTCATTAGTCTAATAAATCATCTAAAATCTCATGGAGAAAATATAGAGGACAGAAGGATTGTTGAAAAAGTTCTTAGAAGTCTTCCCCTGATATTTGAATCCTTGGCCGTGACCTTGGAAGAAAACAAAGTCTTCTTGCAGTTTACCATTGATGAGTTACAAGCATCACTCATCAATCAAGAACATATAATCAGTAGATCAAATACATCATTAGAAGTTGGATTTGCAACACAACCAACTATAAGTCGTGGAAGAGATAGGAGGAGATATAATTCTAAAGGTAGAGGAAGAAGTTTTTCTAGAGGAGGACACAAAATAAGTCCATGAATGCTGTTGGTAGAGGACAAAATCAGAACCCGAGTCAGCCAAGTGGTCACGTATTTGATAAGTAAAAAATACAATGTTATTACTGCAATAAATTTGGTCATTATGCATATGAATGTAGGAAGAAGCAGTATGACCAAGGAAGGAAAAGCCAAAACTAGTCGAACAACACCAGCACTTCGTCAAACACAATGTTGTTGGCATGTGCATCTCCAATTGAATGCAATGTTGTCCAAGAAATTCCATGTGACATATGGTATTTAAATTTAGGATGTAGCAATCATATGACTGATAATGTAAATTTGTTTTCCAGTCTAAATAAATCAGTTCAAACCGATGTCACACTTGGAAATAATGTCCAAGTCACTGTTTTGGGAAAATGTATTGTTGGTATTCTAACCAAACAGGGGGAGCAAAAGATTATGCTTGATGTCTATTTTTTCGAAGGTATGAAACACAATTTGTTGAGCATTGGATAATTGATACAAAAAGGTTATAGAGTCTACATGGAGGCCACTCATTATGTGATTAAAGACTTACATCAAAGCAACTAGTTGACATCAAAAGTACCAATGACAAGCAATCACTTGTTTCCTTTTAGGATAATGCCATACATGAAAGGAAAGGCAAATACATGAGCTGCATTCAAGGCAAAAAGCAAAGAAGTAGACAAGCATTGCGACAAGGAAGAAAATGACAACGTTGAAATTCAAGCAGCATTTCAATCAGAGGTTTGGGATGAGTCCTCGCTATGGAATTTTAGACTTGGACATCTAAATTTTGGTGGGATGAAGCTACTGCACACAAAGAACATGGTGAAAGGATTTCCATTGATCGACAAACCAAAGAGAGTTTGTGAAGGCTAGATTTTTGGAAAGTAGCATAGCCTGAGACTTTTCCAGTTGGAAAGTCATACAGAGCATGCACACACTTGAGATTGCGTACTCTGATATTTGTGGCCCAATGCAAACAACATCCATGGGAGTCTGCAATTATTTCCTTACTTTTATTGATGACTTCACAAGAAAAACATGGGTATTATTTATAAAACATAAATATGATGCATTTGGATGTTTTCAACAGTTCAAGGCACTCATGGAGAAGCAAAGCGTATACAACATCAAAATATTAAGGATAGACAGAGGTGGTGAATATGTCTCGAATGACTTCCTAAATATTTGCAAGACCCATGGCATACATAAGCAATTCATTGTGCAGTATACACCTCAGCAAAACGGTGTCACAGAAAGAAAGAACAAAACCATTATGGAGATGGTGCACAACATGATGAAAGCTAAGCATTTACCAAATGAATATTGGGCTGAAGTACTCACAATTGATGTATATATTATGAACCGGTGTCTGACAAAGAGTGTGAAGAAAAAATTCCCTCAAGAAGCATGGACATGTATGAATCACAATGATTCTCATTCGAAATTTGTTTGTTGTGTCGCATATGCTCATGTTCCAGATGAGCTGAGAAAAAAACTAGACAAGAAGGGATAGAAATGTATTTTTGTTGGTTACTCTGAAGACACAAAATCATACAAGTTGTATGATCATGTCACGAGGAAAGTAATCATCAGTCGCGATGTTCAATTTATCGAGAATGAATCGTGGGATGGAACCATCGAGAAGAATGTCAAGATTGTGTCGATTGTCGAGCATGATGACATGATGGAGGAAGTGGTTCAAAAATCACATGTAAGTAAAAATGTCATAGCATCGTCGACTCCCAGGACACCATGACATGGTTCAACACAAGGAACATCGACACAAGTCGTAGCTCAAGCTACACCGATAAGCACACCAAGAAGTCTGCAGACTCCATCAAGCAGTTTGTCGAGGTCAACATCGATGGATCCAATAAAGACAAGAAGTCTGCGTGAGATATATGAAGATCATACACCAAATTCATTCTCTCTTTTTGCATTATTTTCTCAAATAGATGATCCTCTAACATTTGAGGAAGCTGTCGAAGATGAAGTATGGGCATAAGCCATGGATGAAGAGATAGAATGCATTGAGAAGAATCAAACATGGGAGTTGGTAGAAGTACCAAAAGATAATGATGTAATTAGTGTCAAATGGATCTACAAGACCAAGCAAGATGATGATGGGAATGTTCAAAAGCACAAAGAAAGAATGATCACAAGAGGGTTCACACAACAGCTCGTGTTGGTCGTCTAGGCAGACCCGGGTTTACTATAATGAACCAACAACACCCCTAGCTCACTGGCCCTTTCGGCAACAGACCGCAGAGCGGCCTGAAGTCTCACCCAAAGTGATCCTAATGGGTTGGCCAAGGACTCAAGTGTCTCGACCAGGTTCTGTATGGCGTCCTGTGTGCGTCTTGCAGCTCTTCTTAGCTCGCGAGACCGCTCTTTCTTCTCTGCGCTGCGCAGTTTCCTCTTACTCATAGTGACTCTCTCCTTATCGCATCGTCGCGCCCTGGGCAACACGTAACCCTTTCCTCCGCTTGATCCTTAATCGCAATGCACCACAGCTCCCACGATGGTGCGATATCGCCTTCCTGCGATATCCTACCGCTGCGACTCAGCGTACCTAGATTTACTTGTGTTCAACTCACAGGACTCAATATACAAGGTTGTTTTATACTGCGACTCTTAACTGTCTTAGGTGGAACTTAGACAAACTCTTATACAAACTACTTAAAGACTTCAACTTGCATTTATCCTTGCAATATGCTGTGAACTAAATAACATACACATACATTTACTGTAAGCAAAGTTCATGTAATGAATGACAGATATAACAAGCAAATACAATCACATGAATCCAACACATAACACTCTGATTTTACATGGTTCACTTCCAGGGTGGAAGTTACGTCCACAGAACTGTGCTTCTATATTATAACTTGAGAGAGGTACACAGTTGTGCTGCACCACATATGCAGCTAGAGATATTCTGGGTAACTCCGCACTCTTCCTGGAGCCCTTCTCTCCTAGATCTCTTCTCTATATTTCCTTCTTACAATATACTCTCACTCTTTCTCTCTCTCTCTCTGTCAATCCTTGCAGATTGTTACATACACTTTCAAGGAGCTAGCTACTAGTTACAGTAAGATAACTACTACTGATAACAGAACCAGAGCTCAACTCTATTACAATACAAGGTAACTGTGAGCTGACAGACCCAATCGCTAATCTAGCTAACCTTTTTCAATACAAAATATATCCCTTTATAGGCGGCCCGAAGGTCTCGCCATTACAACACTGTGGGCCTGTCCCAACAGTAACCCAAACCCTAACTAGTGACAGTCAGCATATCTGTACTTGGGGTGGCCGCTTTCCGTCACACCACTACTCTCTGCAGTCTTCCATGCTTCCCAGTACTAACCATGGGTACTATGCACCGCTTCCGGTCTTCTGTCCTTCATCTTCAATACCTCGGCCTCATTGCTCCTTTTTCTTTATGAGGGTAGCTGAGCCCTCTTGTCTTCACCGCTGCCTTCAATGCAGTGGTTGAGCTCTCTCTTCTTAGCCGCTCAGGTACTGTCATCTTCCTTGACTTCCCTGTTTCAACAGTCACGGTTTCCGGCTCTGCTCTGCAGCTAGAAACATGCTACGGCGTCGTAGCTTCACCTTATCTCTTCATCTTCACCAAACTGTCTATCCGCCAAAATGGCAGCTTTTCCTGTAGCTGTGGGACTCTGCTCCAACAGTCCCCTAACACTTACTTGTGGCTCGTCCTCGAGCCACTACCAACAGGCTTCTCCTGCTGTAGCTTCTCCTTGGCTTCCTGCGAAGTGCGCTGAAGCTTGTCCCGAAGTCCTGCGACTTTGTTCTCCATAGCTGCAACACGCTCTTTATAGTTTCTGTACTTATTTAGTTGGGCTCTCTTATCTTTCCTGCCCTCAGTCATGCTCTCGCTCTCGTCGCTTGCGAGACCTTTTAAGGATCTTCAAGTCTTGAGAAGTCTTCCACAGATATCCTTTCCTGTTTATCTGGGTTAGAACTTTTATCACAAGGAAAATCTGTATCTTCCAGCCTTCTCAACATTTCATTCAGTCTGGAGCCTACTTATGCGAAAGGTATACAAACCAGGAATTCCATTCCGAAAACAAGCCTTTGTTTGCATCTTGAAGTTTCGCTTGTTCGGTTTGTTTTCCCTTTCACTTTTCTCCTCAGCCACTCGCTCCAGGTATTCACACTGCTTGGGTTCTGCATATTTTCATTCTTGACCTTTGGAACCTCTTGTTCTTCTCTTAGCTGATGAGATAGGTCCTCTTCCTTCTCCCGTTGCTTTCTTTTTCTCATTTTTACTTTCTTCCTAGCGGGAGATTTCTTCTCATCATTCCGCTGCTCTGCTTTCTTATCTTCAGTGATCGGCTCGGCTTTCTTCTCTTCAGCAGAGACTTTGATGACATCTTCTACATCCTGCGCTTGACTCCTCATCCTTGGAAATTGTCTTACCTATGGTGTTCCTAATTTCACAACCCTGGGCGGCGTCGTCATAGTGGACATACAGCCACCATGCTCGAAGCGTCTCAGACTGTCTTCTAAAGGTTCCTCCTCGGACAGAACCCACTCGGTGTAATACTTAGGATTGGCAATGGCTAAAATCTATGGAAATCACAGCACTCTGTAACGAACTTAGCTTTGGGCAGGGGAAAACTTAACAATGCACTCTATAGCTCTCGGCTCTTTGCAAAAATAACCTTCCCGGATGAATAATTTCTGCTTTTATACCGTAGGTGATAATCCCGGACGCAACGGTCATCTAGACTGAACCCGTCGGTCGTATTAATTGCTTGGACGAGACCACACCCGTCAATCCGATCCTCAATAAATGCAGAAATACAATCAGTTTCCCTCGAAGCGTGTGTATGCAAGCGCCGGTCTCGTCAAAGATTTGCCAAATCTGGAAAAATTTATTATGCTGTGCCAAAATCTACGGTAAGGTATACCAGTCATTTCTTCATTAACTGCCTGTCAAAAGGCGACTTGACTAGCCCTTTGTCTCGTTACGAAAACTGGGTATGTGGCACGGAGAAACATCGCGCTACTATGATGCTACACCGCATCACTTGCTCAACACAAACTTATGTGATTTTTTTTTTAAATGAACTGTCCTTATGCGATTCCATATACTTAAAATACATGCCGGTGTAGACTAATTCCCGGTACGATGCCTCCTTTCAACTACACTGAACATCTGCACCGTTTCACTTTCGAGTTGGCGCTAATAGGTGGAGTGGATGTCACTATAAAGCTTAAGCCTACTGCCATTGATCATCGTGGGAAGAAGCTCCCCATTCAGTTTGCTGAGCTGAACAGCTCCTCCCTCTGTAACTTGTTGTATCTGATATGACCCCAACCAATGCGTCTTGAATTTCCCTGGAAACTTAATAAATTTACTGTCATAGAGGAGTACTAGGTCTCCGATCTGAAGGGTCTTACTCTTAATGTGCCTATCATGCCAAGCTTTTTCTCGTGCCTTCTACACTTTCTGATGGAATCCGGCGATGAATCTATCTTCCTCTAAGGCAAGCAGCTGTGCTAGCCTTTCCTGCACCGTGTCTGTATCAGTCATTCCAGTGATCTGAGCAATTCTTAAACTGGGAAGGATATACTCCATAGGCATAACAGCCTCCTGTCCATACACCAGGCTGAAAGGTGTGTGTCCTGTAAGTTTCTTGCATGTAGTCCTATATGCCCATAATACAGCGTTAACTCTGAGGTCTCAATCATTCCTTTGGTTGTTGCATATCTTAGTAAGAGCATTTTCTAAAATCTTGTTAAAGGCCTCCACCGTACCATTAGCTTACGGGTGGTAGGGAGTGCTCTTATGGTGCTGTGTCTGGAATTCTTCCGTCAAGGCCTCAATGGTGTGATTCAAGAAGTGTGTGCCTTGATCGCTCATCAAAATTACTGGGCATCCAAATCTAGTGATGATGTTTTCAAAAATGAACTGTGCGGCTGTAGCAGCATCACAATTTCTTACTGCTTTGGCCTCTGCCCACCTGGTGAGGTACTCTGTTCCCATGATGATATATCTCGCACCAGTTCATTTTCCCGGTGGGTTGATAGGACCCACAAAGTCTATAGCCCACTTGTCAAATGCGCGCAACGTAACCTACGGTCGCAGCAGCATTTCATCTCGTCGTGAAGGTTTTCCTACCCTCTGGCAGATATCGTAGCATCTGCAAAAGTCCTTAGTGTCTTTGTGTAACGTAGGCCACCATAATCCTGCGGTCAGGATTTTTTGCGCAGTCGGCTTTCTTGCGAAATGACCTCCTGCGGTACCTGAATGTGCTTCTCTGATAATAGCCTCTTTTTCATGCAGCATCACACATCTACGCAAGACTTCATCTGGACCTAACTTGTATAACTATCCTGCGATCAGGGTGAAGTATGTTGCTTTAACAACCAACTGCCTCTTTTGATGCTTGGTAAACTCCTCAGGTGCCCTTCCTGTAGTGAGAAAGTGAATGATATCAGCATAGTACTCATCTAGGATCTGAATAGAGAACAATTACGCATCTGGCAAATTGTCCTCTAGATTACTTGGCTCTTCTCCTGAGTCTATTCGCGACAGATGATCAGGTCCAGCATTCAATCTTCCTGGTTTGACAATGATTTCAAAATCATACTCCTGAAAGAGGAGTAACCATCTGCAGATTCTTCCACCTAACACTGGCTTATTGACCAGATACTTCAATGCAGAATGGTCAGTAAACATCTTGAACGAGGCACCCAACAAGTAGTGCCTAAACTTCTATAGCGCGTACACCATAGCTAAGCCTTCTCTTTCTGTCGTGGTGTAGTTCTTTTTTGTTGTCGACAGCTTTCTGCTGGAGTATGCGATAGGATGATCGATACCTCCTTCTCCTGGTTGCGTTAAAACAACCCCTAGTGCGATGCCAGATGCATCCACATGTACATGAAACAGCTTAGTCCAGTCTGGGAATACTAAGATGGGTGTTGTAACCATCTTCTCTTTAAGTGTGTTTAGACTCTGCTGGCATTCCTCATTCCATAGGAATTTTACATCTTTCTTTAACAGTTTTTCCATCGGTGCTGTAATCTTTGCGTATCCCTTGATGAATTTTCTGTAGTACCCGGTATGACCAAGTACTGTTCTCAATTGTTTGACTGAGTTGGGTGCTGGAAGATTTACAATGATGGCAATCTTTGTGGGATCTACCATCAAGCCTTGCCTGCAAACAATGTGACCAAACAAAATACCAAATGGCGCACAAAATATACATTTTTTCAAGTTTAGAGAGATCTGGTACTGCCTACATTTCTCTAACATTAGTCTTAAATCTCCTATGTCCTTGTCAATTAATCCAAATATAGTCCAATCATCAAAATAAACTTCTAGGAATTTATGCATGTATTCTTTAAATACAGCAACTACTACTCTAGAAAAGATAGCTGGTGCATTCTTAAGACCAAAGGGCATTACCATATACTGGAATGAGCCCCATTCTGTTGCAAAGGTGGTCTTATGTCGATCTTCTGATTTGATTCTGATCTGGTGATAGTCTGAAAAGCCATTAGTGAAGGAGTAGACCTCTTGTCCTCCCACATTGTCTAGTACTTCATCAGTGAAAGGTGTCAGGAATGGATCATGAAGCGACGCGTCGTTGAGTTTACGTAAGTCGACACAGATCCTGATGTCTCCTTTGGTTTTCTTCTCTTGCACGACCATGGGACTAACCCATTCGCTCTCTTCTACGGGCTCAATGATGCCTGCTGCTAGCATCTTATTGATCTCATCCTTAACTTTTTCTTTGTAGCATGGATTTAATCTATATGGACGCTGCTTGACTAGTCTAGCATCCTCTTTCAATGGTATCCTCATTACTCCCAGGTCTCCGACTATTCCCTTCATCTCTGTGAACTTGGTGGGAAATAGGTCCTGATAGTCATGTAACAAGTCTGCAATCTGTCCAACTGTTTCCTCGGTCTAATAGTCTCCAATAGAGGCAAACTTTGGTTCTGTGTCTGTGCCAATATTGATCTTTTTAATCTTGATCGGCTCTGTGATTGTTGGAATCTGTAGCTTCGGTCCATCAACATTGCGAGTCCCTTATGACTCTGGAATGTTGATGTTGCGAGGATCCTCATCCTCCTCCTCTGGTTCTGCTTCGAAGTTATAGCACTCAAGCGCATCTTCTAACTGGATGGCCCACTCAAGTTGAGTATGTACTGATAGGGTACAATCCTCAAATATCTTAACCTTTATTACATCTAGGGCCTGATCAACACTTGGATACTCAGATTCAAAAGCGAAGGTGAGTAGAAAGTTGTCTATTAGAAGTGGCCATGTAGTCGTTCCCTTGTGCAATTCAGTCTCTGTGTACCAGTTTCGTGGAACTATGTCCAAAGTGTGAATGAATTGGTGAACCCATTCATCCTCGGGAATGTCCGACCAATCCTGTTCACATGTCTGAATGTGTGACCTGGGGTCACTTTCTCCTATGTATCTCTGCTGGATATATTCTCTGTCGATAGAGAATCTGATCGCCATCAATCTCTTAAGATCATCCCATGATGCAATATTCTCTTTATGTGCATACCACCATCTTGCAGGTGTGGCTCGTACTGCAAGGTCCATAGCTGCGATCCTCTGCTCGTGAGGGATTTGTTGTTCAAACTGCATGAGAAAGTCCTGGATATCTGTTAGACCATGAAATGATGGAATCTCGTTGATCTATGTGCCAATCCATTGCAGTGACTTAGTCATATACGCACATCTACACGCTGAGACTTCGTAAAGACTGTTCTGCCAGTTCTCTAGACCAACATCTGAATCCGATGCACATGAGCTATCACATCGCCAACTAATGTTCCCTTCTGTGGTTGGATTGATGTAGTCGCTCTGGTTCGCAGTCATCTGATAGAGACTATCCATGTTACGTGCATCTTCCTCTGCTCGGATAGGTTCAATGTATCTAGGACCTTGAAGAGGATCTAACGGTGCGATGACCCGGATCTGCGCGTCCTCAAAGGTCATTTGTCTTCTCTTCAAGTCGATAACGGCTAGGTTACCGATCACCCAATCAATGCCTAGCAGTGTTGGATATGGTCTACTATCACCAATGATTTCTATAACTTCAAAGTCCGCAGAGCTGCGAACTCTGTCAATGTCAACTGGTACCTGTGATAATCGACCTAGGGGTGATACCCGCTGTTGATTAGCTAATCGCAGATGGATAGGCTATCTGACTAACTTAGGGCTACCCATATGTTTCCATGTCTGCTTAGTCAGAACATTTACTTTTGATCCTAGATATAGGATCACCTCGTCCATTTCAAATTCTCCAACTTGTGCTGTGAGTCGCATCTCTCTTCCTGTTCTTGTATGTCCCATAATGTTATGAATAGCACACTGTGCACTGCTCACGGAAGAAGATGGCTGACACTGATCTATGATGCGCTGAATTTCTCCAATAGCTTGCTCATTTCTCACGAGTTTTAAACAACTCCGCAGGAAGGATTGTACACTTCCTGCCAACTCGTCTTCGTCGCAAGCGCTCGATGTGGTAGCCTGCGATATCTAGTTAGGGATAACGCCACAAGGTGCTTGCTGCAGTACGCCCCTAGACGGCGGTACCTACGATTATGATTGCATAGAGTCATCAAAGAAAGTCTTAGCTTCCTGAAATGTCTGTTTATTCTTCTGTAGGTCAAGTGGTGTTGCTTTGTTAGGAGCTTTACGCACCCACTCCTAACCTGTGGTCTTTTCAGTAACCTGCGATGTCCCATTGGTGGAAGCACCGCTGCGAGTCACAATGTTGACTCTTAGTCCTGGTTCTTTCTGCTCAGCAGCAATAAACTGGATGTTCTGGTGTACTGCTGGCTTAGGTTCTCTGATCTTAGCTATCAAGGTAGGACAATCTTCTATAGCGTGATCGTAAGATTTGCAATAGTTACATGTGGTGGTAGGGCTTTGACAGTCCCTAGCATGATGTCCCACAACTCCACAGTTGTAACAAGTGACTGGTCCGCGACCACGGCCAAAGCCTTCTCCACAGCCAAAGCCTCTGAATCCTCCTCCACGGCCAACATAAGCCGGATCATGCTGTGGTCCTGTTGCTTGACCCTGTGTTTATGATTGGACTTTGTACAAGTCTTGCTTGCTCCCGACCATGAGATCATAGGCTCGGCAATCGTGTTCATCATGACCTACGGACTTGCAGAAGACGTAGTATAAGTTCTTAGGTGTCTGCACATACTTCTGAAGTAGAGGGCACTGGTGAGGTAGATGTCCTCTTGTTTTGCATATTTCACACCACGGCCCATGGGTCTGTGGTAAGGGGTTAGGAGCCCCGGTTGCTAGATATTCTACAAATACTGGACAATTATCTTTAGTATGGCCTTGTGCTTTACACTTTACGCACCATATGTCTTGCACAACCTCTTTCCCTTTCTTAAGTTCATGCATCTATATTGTGAGATTAGCCAACTGGTTTTGTAGGTTTGTCATTCCTGTGCTAGTTTCAACTAGAGGTGAAGCCTCTAGTTTCATCGCCATCTCCAACGCGTAGTCCTGCGTCTGGATTTTTTGCTGCATTAATAGTAGTCTGATGTGAGGGAGCAGCGCTGCAATAAACCATTCCTTATGCTGCTCCGGCGCAAACTCAAAGCTGACTTGGTCTATAAGGGCTTTAAATTTCTGATCGAAGTCCCACACTGACTCTGTAGGTAACTGTTTGATGTCTTTGAGCTCTGTAATGCACTGTGACTCCAACTTAGGTTTCTTAAACTCTTTAATCATGGTGGTCCTGACCTGGACAAGTGTTCTGGGTATCGCTGAGGTATATTTCATATACCATGTTAAGGCTCATTCTCTCAGTGTGGTGACCAACTGTACAAGTTTTCTATTATCATCATTGATTGCTTTAATGGTCCACATGGCTTCACATAGAAACCAATGCTGCTCTGGGTCCTCTACCCCTGTACCCTTAAAGATAGCTAACTTCATATCATCCCCCATTCTATTTCTACGTGGTGGATGTTGATTTGCTGTGTTACTACCACTCGTCGGTGTAGGTGGAGGTGATGTAGCGGTAGTATGTACTGTCTGCGAGCTACTAGATGGAGTTCCTATGGGATTATTTTGAGTCCCATTCTGTTTCTGTGGGGTATAAGGGTGGTAAGGGATACCCCCTTCTATTCCTTCTGTGGTAATGTGACTCTGTTGTCTAGTGTTATCTGAACTGTCTTCAAATATGGGAGAGCTGAAATCTACTTTGTATTTCTTTCCACTACGTGTACGTCCAATGTCATCAAAATCACTTTCAAACTCTTGTGACATTACTATCTTTACTTATTCATCTGAAACTAGATCCATTGTTCCATTTTCATGTAATAACATCTTAATGGACAAGTTTAAAGATTTTAGGTACTTACCGCGATATCCTTTGAAGAAGTACTGCTCAGCCTTGTTGAAGCTTTTTCTCTGGTCAACTGCAAACTCTGTGACGAAGCCTTCTAGCACACTCGCAAGCCAGAAGTCTACAGTCCTCGTAATGGGATTATCAAGGTTCTTCATGGTCTGAATCAGCTCCGATGTCCAGACAATGTTTCTTTTCTTCTTGAATATGTTCTTGTCAGTCAACTTTGATAACCAGTCGCAAAGCTTGTTTCCAAAGGTCACAAAAAATATCGCGTCCAGGTCTGTAACGATATGTTTTTGTAACCAGTCCTCTGTACTCAATCTAGGACTCTTGTTTTCTCGTTCGGCAAACTCTTTGGTCGTAGACACAACCCACTCGTTGAGTTCATCTCTAGTAGGATGCCAACAGAACATTAGTACTTAGTTTGTTCAAGTCCCGGCAACGGAACCATTTGTTGGTAGTCTGGGCAGACCCGGGTTTACTATAATGAACCAACAACACCCCTAGCTCACTGGCCCTTTCGGCGACAGACCGCGGAGCGGCCTAAAGTCTCACCCAAAGTGATCCTAATGGGTTGGCCAAGGACTCAAGTGTCTCGACCAGGTTCTGTATGGCATCTTGTGTGCGTCTCACAGCTCTTCTTAGCTCGCGAGACCGCTCTTTCCTCTTTGTGATGCACAGTTTCCTCTTACTCGCAGTGACTCTCTCCTTATCGCATCGTCGTGCCCTGGGAAACACGTAACCCTTTCCTTTGCTTGATCCTTAATCGCATCACACCACAGCTCCCGTGATGGTGCGATATCGCCTTCCTGCGATATCCTACCACTGCGACTCAGCGTACCTAGCTTTACTTGTGTTCAACTCACAGAACCCAATATACAAGGCTGTTTTATACTGCGAATCTTAACTGTCTTAGGTGGAACTTAGACAAACTCTTATACAGACTACTTAAAGACTTCAACTTGCATTTATCCTTGCAATATGCTGTGAACTGAATAACATACACATACATTTACTGTAAGCAAAGTTTATGTAATGAATGATAGATATAACAAGCAAATACAATCACATGAATCCAACACATAACACTCTGATTTTACGTGGTTCACTTCTAGGGTGGAAGTTACGTCCACAGAACTGTGCTTCTATATTATAACTTGAGAGAGGTACACAGTTCTACTGCACCGCATATGCAGCTAGAGATCTTCTGGGTAACTCCGCACTCTACCTGGAGCCCTTCTCTCCTAGATCTCTTCTCTATATTGCCTTCTTACAATATACTCTCACTCTCTCTCTCTCTCTCTGTCAATCCCTGCGGATTGTTACATACACTTTCAAGGAGCTAGCTACTGGTTACAGTAAGATAACTACTGCTGATAACAGAACCAGAGCTCAACTCTATTACAATACAAGGTAACTGTGAGCTGACAGACCCAATGGCTAATCTAGCTAACATTTTTCAATACAAAATATATCCCTTTATAGGCGGCCCGAAGGTCTCACCATTACAACACTGTGGGCATGTCCCAACAGTAACCCAAACCCTAACTAGTGACAGTCATCATATCTGTACTTGGGGTAGCCGTTTTTCGTCACACCACTGCTCTCTGCAGTCTTCCATGCTTCCCGGCGCTGACCATGGGTACTATGCACCACTTCACATCTTCTATCCTTCGTCTTCAATACCTCGGCCTCATTGCTCCTTTTCCTTTATGAGGGTAGTTGAGCCCTCCTGTCTTCGCCGCTGCCTTCAATGCAGTGGTTGAGCTCTCTCTTCTCAGCCGCTCAGGTACTGTCGTCTTCCTTGACTTCCCTGTTTCAACAGTCACGGTTTTCGGCTCTACTCTGTAGCTAAAAACATGCTATGGCGTCGTAGCTTCACCTTATCTCTTTGTCTTCACCAAACTGTCTATTCGCCAAAATAGCAGCTTTTCTTGTAGCTGCGGGACTCTGCTCCAACAGCCCGTCATAGAATTCAATGAAACTTTTGTACCTGTCATACGCATGGATACAGTCATAACAGTTCTGGTCATTCCTGCACAAAACAAATGGCATGTTTATCAAATGGATGTTAAATCGACATTTTTGAATGGTTATCTAGAGGAGGAAGTGTAAGTGGAACAACCACAAGGATATGAAGTTCCAGGAGAAGAACAAAAAGTATACAGGATGAAAAAGGCACTCCATTGTTTGAAGGAAGCTCTAAGAGCTTGGTATAGTCGAATTGATTCCTATCTCATCTAGAATGGATTTCATAGAAGTGAAAGTGAACTGATGTTGTACACCAAAGTTAATGAGCAAGGTAACATGTTAATTATCTACCTGTATGTAGATGATTTAATATTTATTGGTGATATTATCACTATAGGAGTCCTTCTAGTTTGCAGTCGAAAGAGCCTGGTAACTTAGTCTTATTTTCTCTGATGGGTGGATAATTGGATCAAGATGGAATGACTAACTCACCGAATTCCTTACTCAAGACAATATAGGTATATCAAGGGTTACAAGGATTTCAAAATCTATAATCAGATAGGTAATTTTATCAAGATGAATGAAGAAGCTAACTCTATCAACCAGAACATACATATATAAAACAATACATATGATGGGTTAATAAAACTAGTAATTCGCACTTATGATCCTTGCTTACAAATTAGTAGGTAAGATGACAATCACCAATGGATTATGTAAACACAGATAAAGAATATAATTCAAATCATAACCATAGAATAGGTATGAAAAATAGAAGTCTAATAACAACAGTGAAAGAAGCTTGTATCTGAATATATATTAAAAAGACAGTCCTTCACAATTTACAACATAGTAGCGTATCCAAAATCGAACCTTCAGTCCAAAGACTGAATTCTTCCCCCGCCCCCCCGTATACAATGATTCTTCAATGAGCTTAAATAATCTTTATAAATCAGTTTCAAGATCCTCAAAAGATGGATCTGATAACATCTTTTCCCATCTCAAATCCAAATTTGTGAGGTGGCTGGAAAATGCAGAAATTTATGGAAATATGATTCTTAGATATTGACCTATATCTCTCAAATAAAAATATATTTTGGAAAAATAAGAGAGGTGTATTTATATTGGTTTGTTGTGAGAAAAAACCTCTCTCAGTTATTTGATATTCATTTTCATTTTCCCTGCATCTATATTTTAAAAACATGTGTCAAACAGGGGAATTTTGAGATCTGAAATTTAGGGCTCAGAGATGGATTCAATTCTCCCAATATGTGACACCTGTAGGAAAAATAAGAGAGGTTATTGTTATTTGACATGTTAGGAACAAAAAAATCCTCCCTTTTCATAAAATGATTCTCCAGTCTCTCAGAATCATCATTTGACAATGATGACTCAGCATAGTAAAAACGCCATTTTTGCAGTAAATCTCCTCTAAAAGACTGTTAAAAAATTTAATAATACTTCATCTTAATGACTTTATATCACTTAATACAATAAATTTGACCAATTTATTTGAGGATATAACATCTGGCTCCTACTCAGGGATGGAATCCTCCCTGTGAGGTTCCAAGAACTACAAATCCGATGCCTTTCCTAGACAACAAAATACAGAACCTAGTCTAGTGTTCTATTGGGCATGGAGCCAGTAGTACAATATCCTTCTGAACACCTTTCAAGAGCTTCCTTTACAACTGATCCCATGCAAACCTGTAGCATGCTTGTAGCCTGTCCTGCTTATTCAACAACCAATAACTGGAAAATTCTACTTGCTCATATAGAGAGCTTATTCGCTTTCCTACTCCTAATTCTAATCAATAGAGGCTTCTTATCAAGTGACATCATGCTTCCAATGAAACCATGTCAGAAAATGGTCTCCTAAACTTATCGTTGATCATGACCCCAAAAATAAAGGAATGTATATCCAACAGAAAAGTGGTTTGAAAAGATGATAAAGACAGCTTTCATCTGACAAAAATATTTTAACATCTATGGTCTTCAAGTATTCCAAATAGTTTGCAATAGGATCATAAAATCCAACAAGAAATACCTCTTTATGCTGCTAATATTTTCCTTCACTGATGTTAATGTTGAATGTGGACTGCTCAACCTTTGTCAGTGGAAAATGCAAACTCAATTGCTAATTTGAACCTTTCTGCTCCTTATCTTTTAGGTTTCCAAAGGGGACCATCTCATCTTCATGACAACCTAAGTCGGTGGATGCATTTGATACAATGTCAAAAGCATCTATAATATGGTTATCATCCTAAAATTCATTAATATCTTGGTAACAATAAGCTGTGTCCCCTACTGCAGCATACTCGTCATCAATGTTTAGTTCTTTATTCAATAAATTTAATTCATGACAGCATTCGGGATATAAAAGATCAGCTGAAAATATTCCTTTTCAAAACAAATGAAAGGAAGCATGGAAATCTTCCAAAGAGTTGATACTGGCAATAGGAAGAGACCGGTACCAATCACGAGCAATCCCCTCTAATGAATAGCCAAACAGTTTAATTTGAACATCTTCATGCATAATTTGCAACCAATGAATGCAATCATGAAAATCCAGCAAATGTTCAGCTAGAACTTCCCAATCTTCTCCTCGAAATATGGGAATACTACATTCCCATTCATCTCTACTAGGCACTGGATTAGGAAAACCAACAATCTTTGAAAAATCCTAGAAAGCATACTTCTTTGCTAAGATCTGGTTCATTTCATACCAGTGGAGTTGCCAACATTTTCTGAACAATGGAATCACCACTAAATCTGTCCTTCATGGAGTCTCCAGATAGATTATTACAACCGAAATAATATCCAAGCTTTGTCTATCATCAAAGTCGAAACTATGTCGTCTCCCAGGGAAGCTAAGATTCAATCTCCTCTCCCAGGCAATGACACCAATTTGTTAGCACTCCAGGAGTCCTTCTAGGTTGCAGTCGAAAGAGCCTGGTAACTTAATCTTATTTTCTTTGATGGGTGGATAATTGGATCAAGATAGAATGACTAACTCACTGAATTCCTTACTCAAGACAATATAGGTATATCAAGGGTTACAAGGCTTTCAAAATCTATAATCAGATAATGAAGAGCCTAACTCTATCAACCAGAACATACATATGATGGGTTAATAAAACTAGTAATTAGTACTTATGATCCTTGCTTACAAATCAGTAGGTAAGATGACAGTCACGAATGGATTATGTAAACACAGATAAAGAATATAATTCAACTCATAAGCATAGAATAGGTATGAAAAAGAGAAGTCTTATAACAACAGTGAAAGAAGCTTGTATCTCAATGTATATTAAAAAGATAGTCCTTCACAATTTACAGCATAGTGGTGTATCCAAAATCAAACCTTCAGTCCCAAGACTGAATTCTCCCCCCCCCCCCATATACAATGATTCTTCAATGAGCTTAAATAATCTTTACAAATCAGTTTCAAGATCCTCAAAAGATGGATCTGATAACCTCTTTTCCTATCTCAAATCCGAATTTGTGAGGTGGCCGAAAAATGCAGAAATTTCTAGAAATATGTTGCTTAGAGATTGACCTATATCTCTCAAATAAAAACAGATTTTGGAAAAATGAGAGAGGTTTATTTATATTGGTTTGTTATGAGCACAAACCTCTCTCCGTTATTTTATATTCATTTTCATTTTCCATACATAGGTATTTCAAAAACATGTTTCAAACAGGGGAATTCTGAGATCTGAAATTTAGAGCTCAAACATGGATTTGATTCTCCCAATATGTGACACCTGTAAGAAAACTGAGAGAGGTTATTGTTATTTGACATGTTAGGAACAAAAAATTCCTCCCGTTTTGCAAAATGATTCTGCTGTCGCTCAGAATCATCATTTGAAAATGATGACTCATCATAGTAAAAACGTTATTTTTGCAGTAAATCTCCTCTAAAAAAGACTCTTAAAAAATTTAATAATACTTCATCTTAATGAACTTCTATCACTTAATAAAATAAATTTGACCAATTTATTTGAGGATATAACAGGTAATTTTGGCATAAAGGATTTTAGAATAGTCATGGAAAGTGAATTTGAAATGACTAATTTGGGGCTTATGAAGTTTTTCTAGGCATTGAATTCCAGTAGTTTGAAAGTGGTATATTTATATCACATTCCAAGAATGCAAGTGCAATTTTAAAAAGATTCAATATGTCTAATTTCAAGGTATCCCTGACACCAGTAATAACATGTTTAAAATTGAGCAAGGATGATGATGGATGAACTATGTATCCTACAATGTTTAAAAGGCTAGTTGGTAGCCTTATTTATTTAACTACAACAAGGCCAGACACCATATATGGAGTAAGTCTGATCTCAAGATTCATGGGGTCATCAAAAGACTCTCATTGGCAACCAGGTAAGAGAATTTTGAGGTATGTAAGTGGCACAAAGGACCTTGGCATTATGTATTCAACCTCATAAAATTTCAAACTCATTGGATACAGTGACAGTGACAATGGAGGCAGCAGAGATGACAGGAAAAACACATCTCGGTACACATCTCATTTTGGTACAAGTGTTTTGTCATGGACTTCGAAGAAACAACCCATTGTAACTCTGTCCTCGGCAGAAGTAGAGTATGTTGCAGCTACAAGCATTACATGTCAAGTTGTTTGGATTTAGAGAATATTAAGAGACATGTCGCAGAACCAACAAGAACCAACAATCATCTACTATGAGAACAATTCAGCCATTGCTTTGTCAAAGAACCATGTGTTCCATAAGAGAACCAAGCACATCAACACACAGTATCATTTCATAAGAGAATTGGTGAACAACAAAAAGGTTTGTTTAGAATTTTGTAGGTCTGAAGATCAGCTAGTAGACATCTTTACAAAACCATTGTCAAGGGATACGTTCAAGTGTCTGCGAAGTTATTTAGGAATGACAAGTTTTGTTCAGTGAATTTTGACATGTACAGAGCAAGTTGCAGCTCTGAAACATTTTAGGAAGAAAAAAAATTAAAGATCCCCATCTACTTTTAATTAAGTGGGACTGTTGGAAATATTAATTACCAGTAGATCTACATCACGTCTCAGTCGACTCAATCAGAGTCTGTAGAAGTACACTGCTGTCAAGCAGTCTGTCACGATGAAGAGTTCCCGTCTCTCCATACTTAAACAATCGAATTGAATTTCTGGAATTAAGTTTATAGGTAGAAATTAATTACAATCTTTAATATTAATATGTAGCTTCTAAAAAATAAATTTTTAGTCTTTACATATAAAGAAAAAGGAAAAAAAACACTTATATAGAAATTTTAATCTTTTTATATATATTGAAATAAGTTAAATTACTTATAACATGCCCATGCTCTTCATTGCTAACTCACCATAATAGTAACCTAAAAAATCTTAAACACTTCCCAATAATAAAAGCCACGTTTTATAACACTAAAAGCAACTCTTTATAAAAATTGTTATTATGTGATATCTCACACCATTCTATTCTACTTGAGCTATTATTCCCTCTTGGGGATGGCATCCCGCTCATTGAGTGTGCTTTTGGTGAAACTTTTTGTTCAAAATTTTATCTTTTATGACTCTAAATTTTTGTTTTATAAAAAAATAGATAATAAAATAAGATTTAATTTATAAAAATAAAATATAGCTTTCATACTTTTTTTGTGTGTATATTTTATGTAAGTATTGTTTATTTTATAAATTTCATTTTGAATGTTAACACATAATTCATGTTTTTCAATACATTTATTTAGTACTTGGCTTCATTAAAATTTTGAATCACTACTGTCTATTCTCAAACTATGCTTTGTTCAGCCCCAAGGGTTAGCTCAATTGGTAAGAAGTGCGCACACTCTCTTGGTTTGGGGGGAGGTCACGAGTTCGAGCCTTGAGTCCTCTGGGGTTTAGGCCTTCTGCTAGGATGGCCGGTTTACCACCTCTACCATCCACGAATGTGGGAAAGTATTGCTGGGTTTCCCGTGGATCTTTCCATCTGAAAAAAAAAACTATGCTTTGTTCACCCATAAACAAAAATCATTTTTAAAGAGTTTAGGTTGTTAGACTTATAATCTAATCTGATTGTGGCCACTCGCACCACCATTTAAAGTATTTGTTATAATCTGATCGTGGCCACACGCACCACCGTGTAAAGTATTTGGTTAGTTGCTTTCGCATTTTGCTTTTTTCAAATGTATAAATTTTTTTTTCTGGCCGGAAGGTCCAGTGCTATGTTGGATCAACTTGTACTTCATTTGCTTCAAGATGAAACAAAAACGACAAATGCATTCCTTACATGAAGCAGAGAAACAAAAGTCTCAGGTTTCCATGAAATTAGGGAATACTTTCTTCTCACTGGGAATAATCATTTAACTAACTATTACAAAATTGTCATTTTCATGCGTCATTCTTAATAATAATACCATGAATAGTAGTAGTGGTTGGTAAATGTTGAGAGATACAATTTTTATTAGATACTTAAATTTAATATAAATATAAATCAAGCACTATTTAATAAAAATATATATGAAAAAATAAAAACAATTGGTTATGTGTTTTTGTAAATACTTTTAATTAAAGCTTATTTAAATCTTAATTAAGAATTATTTAAACATAATCATCTTTAACTAAAACTTATTTAAATCTTAATAAAGATGCATTTAAGCATAATAAAATACGTTAAATTTATATTGCACACTTGTTACACTCACTTGATTTAACCTTATTGATGAGCTCAAATAAATCTAGAATCTAAAATAATATCCAAATACTAACTAACAATATTCACCCTATATTAACACATTATAATCCATGAAAATGAAACCTAAAAAGTTAGGTGTCTAGATGGTTCTGTGTACCTTGATGAATGATAATCAATTGATTTGATTGCACATATGTCGTTCATCCAAATTCAGATAACAAAAGACACATCATAAATATATGTAATTTTTATAGTAAAAGCATAAAAAGCTTTGTATGGTGATATTTTAACCACAACTCTACAAAATTATAATATTCAATTTAAATAAACTAAAAATTGAATACGTATTTCAATAATATTTTAGAGAACATACATAATAACCAATATTTAGGTTAATAGACATTTTTATTTCAAATTTGGGATGGACTATTGTCTATGTTTTTTCATTTATTGAGGATAATGAAGGATAATGAGACAAAAGTACTCTGAAAATTGATTCTATGACAATCAGTTCCAAATAAAGAATTATAAAAAATGAATATAAAAAATAATTGGTAGCTAGGGAATGAATAGATAACTCATAATTGATGAATGGATAACTAGAAGAATGTGATATATATATATATATATATATATATATATAACTGATAATTGATAAATGTATAAAAGAAAGAATGTTAATGATAACATCTGGATACATATACATATGAATAACTTATAATTGAACTCATTTAACTACAAAAATATAAAGAATAGTTTTTTTTGTCAAATTGTCTTTCATTCTATAACTATTTCTCAATTATTTGATTCTATAGACATTATACAGCCACAAACTATGTGACTATGGTGGTTGATACATGCTTCATTTTGTTTTGTTTCTTAAATACCCTTCAGTATGGGGGAGATCTTGTAACGTGATGTAAAGTTTGTAACATGTCGGCAAAAAATAATAGTGATAGTGAATATTATGGGAGAGATCTTGTAACGTGATGTAACATTAGTAACATGTAGGCAAAAAATAATTAGTGAATATTATGAGAGAGATCTTGTAAGGTGATGTAACTTTTGTAACATGTAGGCAAAAAATAATAGTGATAGTGAATGTTATGGGAGAGATTTTGTAACACAAAATAATATCACTTTCGTAACGTTATTTTTATTTATAAAAAATAAATTTTCTAATAGGCCAAAATAAATGTAGGCCACAAAAACAATCTAATATGGGAGAAATGTTGTAATCTTCCTACCTAACAAAACAATAAAAAGTAAAAATTTAATTATCCGTAAAAAAAATATGTGGGTCAAGAAAAAAACACAAAATTGAATTATCTGCAAACAAATGTTGGCCTTGCACATGGTTTTAAAACCATGTGCAAGGCATTCTAAACAACCCATGGTTTTATTGTACATGGTTTAGGAGGCTTTGTGCAAGGCCTCCTAAACAACCCATGGTTTTATTGTACATGGTTTAGGAGGGCCCTGCAAATGGTTTTAAGACCATGTGCAAGGCCTCCTAAGCAACCCATGATTGTAGGAGGGCCTTGCATATGGTTTTAAAACCATGTGTGGGGAAATGATGCAATGTTAGTTCGTAACAAAATAAAAAATAAAAAAATAAATATTATATGTCAGCCATAAATAATATTAAATATTAATAATAATAAAATTATATGTGGAACAGTGGAACTTAAATAAAAAGATGTGTCTTTTGGTTTGAATCAAATCAATGGATACCTAAGAAGAGCTTTGCACATTGAGAGATTTGATCTATCTCAACCCTTGATAGAGCCTAGAATTTGGATCTACGCTGGTTTATCTCACATGTGTATAATAAACATGTGAAAGCACATCAATTATTTTATTATTTTGTGGCATGAATAGCATAAACACATACTTAACAATGAGTATATTGTCAATAATTAGGGATAAAATAATGAACAAGTTCGGTAAATAACTAACCTTTTAGAGGATGTGCCAATACAGAATTTGCAGATTTGACCTTTTAGAGGATGTGCCAATACAGAATTTGCAGATTTGAAAGAATGAGTTTTTTGAACCTAGAATTGAAGGTGTTCATTGCCCAGTGCGATTCAATGCATAAAAAAAAATTATTGTTCAGCGGAATTTAGGAGGGATTCATGTTGTTGATGTGACATGTCGAATTTGTAATTAATATTGGAAAACGATGATGATTATGGTTAGGGAAAATGGAAGGGAGTGAGCTAGCTGTGGAGCAAAACTCCCTCCATCGGACGGAGGAGGAGCAAAGTCAACGCTAACTTTGCTCCTCCTCCGTCCAATGAGGGAGGATTGCTCCACAGCTAGCTTACTCCAAATGGAAGCGCCTAGAATCTGCATGTTGTAAAGGAGGGGACCATCGTAAAAAGTATTCTTTCCACTGTGAGTTTCAGTGACAGGATTTCTGGAACCAAAATAACATAGTCCAATTGGATAACTCAGTGATGAATTCTAGCTCAAAACTGTACTCCATTTCCTATTTTCTCATCTCAAAATGAGCAGACTTGACCCCCTTGTTTGTGGGACAAGGGACCCCCCTCTGCGCAGCAATTTAACTGTTAAAGTCTACAGAGGTGTACATACACTACCCCTTCTGGATTTGAACCCGTGACCTCTTAAGAGGAAACACATGCTCTTAACCATTAGGGCCACTCAATTACTCCATATATATCTTGGAAGAAGAAAATAATGAGTGTTGCGGTGACGAGGTTAAGACATCAAGTTCAAGTTATTGACCCCAAAAAAACCCACAATTTACAAGTTCAATTTACAAATAAACTTGTGCCGGACATCAATGCGAGGAATATTACATGGCAGGAATAGATGGATGAAAAGAATACGGAAGTGAAGAACAGCGAGGAGAAAAGCAGAATAAGAAAGCAGTGCTCAAGATTCGGTATGGATGTCTGGCACTGACTCATTAATTAATATTTTGCAAACGGCGCACCAAGGACATGGTTCGCATTTTACAGTAGTGAATTTAATGCTATTACAAAATATACGTATAGGATATGATCCAACAATTGTCAAAATATAAACGATTGAATCTGATCCAATAAGTCAATCCAACTATTCATAATCCTCCTACTTAAATATTTAAGTAACACTCGACCTTTGTGCCTCATCTTCTCTTCACCAAAAAGACAATTAATTTACTGGAATCAGAAAAAACAAATCTCTTAGATTTGGTTGAGATGACGTATAATTGCAAGCTCATACAACAGTCCACGTGCTATCTACTTATTCCCCTCCAAGACTGACACAGTCAACAATCGAGATAGCTTGTTGCCCTAATGTCTACTCACCCTTCTGCAATTCTGTGTGGCTCTACACACCTTTTATGCCTCCATTTCTACTTTTCCTGATTACAACGAACGTGGGTTAATTCAAATTTTTCCTTCAACCGTTGGAGTTTGTGGGCATTGTGCAAATCCATCATGAATGAGCTATACTTGCAAATCCATCATGAATGAGCTATACTGTAATTTTTGTTTGTTTTTTAGTTGTTAGCCAGAAAATGAAGGTTTTGCATTGTGGGTAGTCTCTAACACAGAAAATACAGAAATTGACTCATGGTACTTTTTTGATACTGCTTAAATATAGTTATTTAAAAATATGAATAGCAAACATTGCACCAATTTTACACATAAATAATAATCTTTCTATATCAAACAAATTAAGATACAATGCATATATATAGTTGGAGTGAGATCCAACTAATTCTAAGCATGGAGTTAAAGATTGAGAGAATCTCTCAACTACCTCCAACAAATCCAAAGTAATAGCTAACCAATTCTATAATAAGCAACATCTCTAACACCTTTCCTTATTGCTTACATTACAAACTAGCACAGCCACAAATAAAGTGGCCAGTGAATGCCAATCAGCACAACTAACTACTTAGTTTTGTAAAGATAGCTAGTTCTTAAACAAAGGGTAATATATATAATTTTATATCGATTATTCATACCAGATTATTCATACCGGATAGATAGAGTTAATAAGCACAAAACAAATACGGTTTAATAAAAACTAAAACTAAAACTTATATGAAAAAATAAAAACAAATTGTTACTTGTTTCTTTAACCACCCTTTAATTGAAGCCTATTTAAATCTTAATCGAGATGCATTTAAGCATAACAAAATAAGAGTACCATAAAATGAATCTCTAGTGTACACTTGTTACACTTGAGTTACATATACAACTTACAATTGTATGCTAAGCTTTATTAGCAATTACACCTATTCTGAAATCTCAGGATTTCTGCTCTTTTCTTCACCACACTATCAAGCTTCCACTCAATTAATTTAAAAAAATTTGACCATTATTAACTTACTTTGCAGAATTGATGCTTCTTAACCTCTCTCAAGACAATCTAGATAATGAGTCATCCTATGAATACATACACTTCCATCTATATGAAATCCATCCTAAAAAATGTATTTATCTAAATATTAAATGTCTTCAATAGTCCATTAAACAGTTTGACTTTTAAAATACACAAACAAACCTATAAAACATAAACCCAATATTATTTTTAAAGTCCTGACTCCCAAGGGAAAAAAAAAAAAACCACCAACTTCTACTTGACTGTAAACATACTCAATTCAGTGATATATATATTTTGACATAGAAAAACATAAAAAAACCACTTACGAAATTATGTTACTCTGCTCTATAAATGGGTGCTTCAAAATATATTTTAACACACCATAAATAAATATAATATACTTAAACTTCAATTTGGCCTTTTTATAAACCCCACACTTTATGCATCAAATATTCTTCAAATTATTTGCATTAACGTTGTTTTGCATGCCTCATCCACCTTATCTATCTGTAGAGATGCAAACTCCTCTAGCGATTCATTCAACACAGGTCTGGAATGCTGTGATTGATTATTTTGAGGAAGCCGTATTCAGCTCAGGCCTGATGCTTATAAAAAAATGGCAGCTCAAGTAAATAATCACATCGATCTGAAAGAAAGATAATCCTCCTTAAATGTTCTACAGCGGTCTCACAGCAAGTAATGGGATGTGATCTCTGCAAATAGGCTCTTTTAATTTGACAGCGTGCTTCTGCAGACTTGAAATCCATCAGATCCGAGATGACTGTTCTCCATGGTGGCAGGGCGACTTTTCTCTTCACGGCAGCAGGAAACGGTGTGTATTTTGACATATGCCATAGTAGCATAATTCTGCTTTATTGGCCTTTTGTGTAAGAAAATCCTAAAAAATTTCAAATGGGTTGAATTTTCATAATACTGAAAATCAATTTTAAAATGCCAAATTTTAATTATTTAAAGGTTGTTGCTTACTTCGGCATGTTACAAAGGAGACTAACAACCAATGTTACAAATATAGTGTTCTTGATATAAAATACAAAAACATTCATTTTTTTCCATTTTGAAAATAAAACCATATATAAGTTGTATAGTGATACATAACATATAAAAAATAAAATCATCAAAAAAATACAATCAATGTATTTGTATCTCATATGTAATGAAATCAACTAAATAAAGTAAAATATGGATTCACTCTACCTTTTTTACGGGTAAGGTAATCGCTCTAGTAATGGCTCTCGCTGTAATGCCCTAGTTTTGACCCCGTTACATTAGATGTATATGATGTATAAATTGTAAATGATCATGGTGTGGAGTTAAGGGCCAAGGCCCACCATTGATTGGTAATGCTATGTTTTGGATTTAAATTTGTCACCGATGGTATATCGGGGCATGTGGCATATATTATGTTGGCCATCATGTAAATATGCATCATAATTAATTAATGGACACAACTAGCTACGGTCGCGGCAACTAAATCGAATGGGGCATGATTTCGTAAGGATAGGGGGGGGAGGGTGAAATATTTAACCTATGGGCCAATGGGGAAAAGCCAAATGTCTATGAGGAAACCCATCAAACTGTCAACTACCTTTCTTGTCTTTTTCCCCAATCATTTATTTCTGCCAGAATGTGGTTGAGTTAATTATTGCATGGAATGGGAAGAGTATGGGCAAAAATTCGAATTGGGCAGAGACCCATTTTTGAAAAACGTGTTCTGACTTCCTTGGCAAGGAAAATGCCCAAAAACGTATGCCATTCCGCCATGCATCCACGTTTTCCATTTTTCCTCACCATTCTACTTCACGTTGGGGTTTTTGGGAGCAGCTGGAGTTTTTCCTGTGTCTTTCATTCCACGTTTTTGGTTGTTGGCTTCATTTTTCCCATGGATTGGAGGTCGTTTTTGTAGTGCCAGGGATTGGGTTGTCTTCCTCACGTTTTGGGAGCTGCTGGTGCATTTTTTCCATTCACGTTTTTGTAGTTTCATGTGTTTTTACCATGGCTGTGAAGGGCCATTCACGTTTTTGGCTGTCTCACCGACTATTGGTCTCACGCATAGGCTATTTGGGACGTTTTTCCCTGCTGTGAGTTGTGCTCAGGTCAGCATGCCGGATAAGTATTTGAACATACTTATCCCCCTCGACATCTCCCTCTCACACATATTGCATTTAAGCTTTTGTCGATTATATGGATCAACCTGCTCTGCATACTCCCAGAATGGATCCAAAACCTTCTGCATGTTCGTAGCTTTGTAATAAACTTTGAACCTGCAAAATAAATAAATAAACTTTGTTTAGCATATTTTTATTGTAAAATCTAGCAAATCAGACTAACACAAAAAAAAAATTACATTTTGAATCTATAAAATTTAAATCAACATTTATTGTTTCAAATTGCTAATGTCCAGAGTCCATAATCTAGTTTGATATTGTTGAATTTGTTTTTATTTTTAATTATAATATAAAACTATTTAATTATTATTTGACAAAATTAAAATAATTTTTTTATATGATTTTATAATTTATTAACTTTTATTAAATTAAAAAATTAAATAAAATAAAGATAAAATATGTATTATTATTATTAAACTTAAACTTATGATGTATTCGTATAAAATTAAATAATTTGCATTTAATTTTATACATTCATCATTATTAAACTTTAATAATAAATTATAATGTTCTTTCTTCAATATCATAACTTGTTTTTGCAGGCACAGTTGTAAGTTTACCTCTTTCATCTCTTTGGGGGAGTTTTTGGATGGCAATGATAGCATATCCATTATTCAAAATAGTAGTTTTTTTTGTTTTTTAAGATGATTTTTTTAATTTTTGTATATTTGGCAAAAAATTAATTATCAAATATCAAATGCAGTTATAAAATTTAAATTATAATGAATTCAGAGGAGGGTTGTAGTGTGCACTGTGCAAATACCTTGTTGATCCTTCAAGCTTGGATGACTTCAAAGTTCAAAGTCAAACTAGAGTTCTCTTTCATGTATTCCCTTTTTGCTCCATAGATTCCCTTCTCCTCCAAGAAGTGGCCCTTCTCCTCTGAATTCATACAAACCAGCAGCAGCGTAAATTTTAAACCCTATTTCTCGGCTCGACGAACAGGCGAAGTTCGAATGCAAACTGGAAAACCCAAAAAAAACCGCGTTTTTTACTTTTGTTGACATGTTGGTGGACAAACGATATAGGTATCGACTCGCGATGTTTATCAAAACATCGTGATTTTTTCGCGATATTTTCGCCTTAAAAAATCGTCAAAACATCATCGCGATGTTCACCGATATTATCGGCTCGGAGAAAACATTGCGATATCTTGCGATGTTGCTAAGATATCAACGATATTTGTAACACTGCTTACAACCCTATAGGCTATTTACATGCAAATACGACTAGCAAGAAACCCTAGGTTGCCAAAACAATGTGCTCAAAACCACTTACATCCTTCCTCATTCTCGATTCAACATTAATTAATTAATTCCATATGTAAGTAGTGGTAAATACTTATTTACTTTGTTCTTAAAATAATTAATAACTAATAGTTTTCTCTCTTACACTAAGTGCATTATATTTTTGTTTTATTCAAGAGTAATTTTGGTTATAAAAATTATGTTTAAAACAAATAATGATTTTTTTTAAGTTTAAAATTTAATGGTCGATATTTAATATTTCATTAAAAATATTGTATATGTTTAACTATATATAAATGTTATACATATTGTTGTATATTTAATTAAAAATATTATATACAAAAGGTCTACTTTGTATTTTATTTGTATTGGATTTCTTTACGTATTCGTATCAGTATTCGTACTCGAATTATGCTACTATGACATATACAACTTTGTATACTCATCTTGTTGTATATTTTTACATATAGCTTTATATACCCTTATTATATATTTTGACATATACAACTTCCCAAAGTTTTGGCTTAGATCTTCCTCTTTGGTAGTTACTTATTGTTGTATTATTTAAATTATTTAATTGAAATACTTGAACATGTAACGGAGTGTTTGATAGACAACTACATCAAAACATAAATTAATATGCATCACTTCAATAACAAAATTGTGGAATAATGAGATGACATAGATACTAACATAAACATTACTAAGTGCTAGCCTCCATCATAAACTAGCAAACTTAACTCACAATATAAAGTGTTCACGAAAGAAAGCTAGTACAATTTTTGGATCTAGTTTCCAAATAAATTAGAAACTGTTCTAATTCCACTCAAGAAGGAAAACATGCAAGGAAATTCATTGGATAAGAAGGAAAGGAAAAAAAATCTCTGAACTCTCAAATTCATAAGTAAAAAACTAGGATAACACAACTACTACACTAGACAATAAATTCAAAAGAGCATCTAACTTAACTTATATCGAGCTTGGAGACCTTAGTTTGCTAAGACCAACAAATTGCAACTTTAGAAGCTTGAGGTAGGAATGGGCAATATATGCCAACAAACAATGACTAATTTGTATGTGGGCTTGGCTAAATGGACATGTTCAACATGTAATGAACTACTTAAATCATATGGGAGATGGAAAGCAGTTGAATGACACTAAAGAAGTTTTAACAATTGACTTCATAGAAAATATGTAAACTCCTAGTATGCATAGTATGTGTAATAAACTCCTAGTATTCATATGGGAGATGGAAAGTAGTTGAATGACACTAAAGAAGTTTTAACAATTGACTTCATAAAAAATATGTAAACTCCTAGTATTCATAGTATGTATAATAAACAAGACTATAAAAACTAATTTCTAGTTATCTCACTAAGCAATTGCTCATAACCAAGTAATTTCACATTTTCATGACATGTCAATGACAAAGAGGTTATGAAAATTCCCACCTTGTTTGAAAAGATTTGTGTGTCATTATTATATTCTTACCCAAGAAATCACACCTATTAACCCCAAAATTGCACATTGTCAAAAGATCTTTTCAAATGAGATATTATGAACAATTTATGGTGTGAAAAAAAGGGCAACGTTGATAAAATGTTGGGATAGGTGTGCCATGCACATTGTAGTCTTGTAGTAGAGCAAGCAATTAGTGTTGAGTAGTAGTAGGCAATGAATGTTGAACAATAGTAGTCGACGAATTAATTGCTAGTGGTTTCTATCATATAGATGTGGTAAACCATAAAGTGTTTATGCTTTTTTTATATTGTCTATTTAATGAGTGCTTAGGTTGGAGATATTAAGAGTTTTTTAACTTACTAGTATGAAACGAAATTTCTCTAGAACCTATATGTTGTTGAGTACTCCTATTTAGAGCATGAAGACTTTGTGATGCATTGTAACCACTTGTAATTAGTTGTTGAATAATATAGCGAATGTGCTTTGGAGTGTGCAGTTCTTCTCTCAAATAAAAAAATCCCAAGAAATAATCATTTAATGGTTGTATGTTTTTGTGTCGTTTATTACAAGAATTGTGTTTGTTTAGTTGTATGCATGTTCTTCTTTCATTGGTTAGTGTTGGAAGTGTATTCCACACCTTTGCTTCCTTTCATTTGATATTAGAGCTTGATCACCTCATATCCAAGGTGTTAGGGACAAGGTTTTTTTATTTGATCTTGGTTTGAGTGGGAGTTTGCAAGGAAGAAAATATTTTTTGTAGTGAAGTGGGGAGCATATCTAGATTAGAAATGGAGAAGTTTAATGGCACTAACTTTGATTTGTGGAAGCTCAAGTTGTATTTTGAGCTCTATGGGCTGCAGTATTAGGAACCAAACCCATTGGTATGAAATCTTGATGAAGAGTGCAGGGAAGTATTAGGGAGAAATTCGAGATGCCTTATCAACATCTAGTTGTATTTTTCGATGTTATTGAATGTTCCAACAGAAAAAAATACAACAACTAGTTGAAATAAGTTAGGGGAATTGTACTAGGCACATCAAATCCTTGACTATTAAACTTGTTCTACAAAAGAAAGAAAAAACGTGCACCTTGAGAAATGTGTGATGGTGATTCTATAGCCAATCATTTGAATGCATTTAATATTATTGTGATGCATTTTATCTCAGTTGGAGTGAAGATGGATGAGAAGGATCATTGGATGAAATTTTTGTGTTCTTTACATGATTCATGGGGCTACCTAATTATAGTCATTGGAAGCATTGTAAATTAATTAGTGCTTTATGAGGCTACGGATTCTTTACTCTTAGAAGAGGTGGGGTGGAAAACTTCTGAATCAACTAATGAGGATTTAGTTATTCATGGAAGATCGAAGGAGAAAGGAAAGAAGATTGAAAAGTACATATTCAAATCCTCAAGGAGACTAGAAATTTACTAGAAAACCCAAGGAAAAATATTGGAACTACAACAAGGTTGGACATTTCTGAAGAGACAACAATGAGATGAAAAACAATAATTGGGAGGAAAATAATGATATTGATGATGAGCCTGAAAAATGTTCTTAGAAGGATAGTGGAGATGCTTTTGTTGTAGCATTGGCAACCCATGCAAGCCAGACCATGTGGTTGAAAGACTTTGGATATTCCATCCATATGACATCTCATCGGTACTGGTTTTCAGTGTAAGATAAATATGATGGTGGGATGGTATCTCTAAATGATTACTCTCCTCTCAACATAGTGTGCCATGATAGAGTCTTGATCAAATTCCCTAAGGGTAGAGTGAAGGGGATCATTATATTTTTGCACATTCCAAGTTTAGCATAGAACCTACTATCAATAAGTAAATATAATGATGTAGGTGTTAGGATGTTTTATCTAAACAGGGGTGTAAGATGGTCTAAGGAGCTATGGTGCTTGTGAAGGGTGTTCATTACGGACACTATCTTCTAGCTTGATGTGTGCATCATTTAGTGTAATAGTTCTTCAATTTCTATAGTGAGGATATCTATATAATCTAGTACACCTTCATAATCAGAAATTGTATCTTCTTCCAATGGTCATGCTTTATGGGTACCTAAATGAGATCTTGCTTCAGAAAGTAAGTTATCTATAGAGAAAATGATTTAAAAGGGATCTGAAACAAATCTTAAATGGAAAAATACTTGGTTTATGGAAAAGATTTAGTGAATGAGAAGCATAGTGGAACTTTAAAGAAGTGGGGGTGATCATTGGCATGTTAGTCATATGCTCAACCACTTTTTGACTCATCAAAACCCAAACCTCATTGGTTTCAAGAAATACAAAAAAAACAAAGGAATAAAGTGATGAGGAGCATTGTTGTTTGGGGTAGCTAAAGTGTTAAAGATGCATAACCTTCTAACTACCACCAGGAAGATGAAATGCCTCTTCATTGACTATTAAAATGGAGGCAATGGAAGGAAGAGATTTATTTTGGAAAAATCTAGCAAAGAGACTCCAATGGCTTGTAGAGTAGACTACTAATAGCCCATAGAGACATGATACTCCATATTTCACTATAAACGTTTATAACAATAGACTCGACATCACCATTACAAGCTAGTTTTCCCAAGTTGTGTTAGGGTCCTACCCTAACTCGCTTTACTATAAGAATTAATCATACATAGTATAAGGCCATAACTTTATAATAAAGTCGAATAAATTAGTGTTCAACAAAGAATGTAAAAAGAGTCTCTTTATTAATTAAAACCCATTAGGAAATAGTATTTTGACAATGTCAAGTAGTTAGGATTTTAGACATTTGAAGCTATTTAAAGAATCTTTGAGATTATGAAATGTTTTGTGAAGAACATTGTAACAAATCTTTGCTCAAGTGAATGGTTTATCTACCATAAGAGGCATGTGAACATTGTTCCCATAATAACAAATCTCTTTGTCTACCATATTCTACTATTAATTTCTCATATTATTAGTTCTAAGTTGCTTATTTTTTGTTTAATACATGCTAATCTTGTTATATTTTGTGTGATTCTCAAGTTACATGGGTAAGGAACACCACAAGTGATATTAGAACCATGATGTTGAGACAACAAGCCTCCGAGAATTAATAATAAGAAAAATAAGGCTAGAGACACGTTCCAGTGTCTGAAAATAACCATAGAGATCCTTTGTTCAATGGATAAACTTGTTTCTAGGGATCAATACATGTAGCAAATAAGTTGGTACTTAGTCGTGTTATACCCTCATTTCATGCAATAGTTGAACACCATTGTAAATCCTATTGGAACCCTTTTGAGTAGTACCATATCAAGCAACACATGCACATAAAATCACTTCCATGTACCCTAGGGTATATTATATGTCCTATAAGTCACCCTAAACCAACATGCATCTGACTTGTTGCTATAGTGGAACCGAGAACAACACTCAAGAATATATTGTCATGCACCTGGGTAGTTGGGTAGTACGACTAAGGGAACGATTGATCCTTCTTAGTTACTTCCTTGAGATATTGGGTTGTGTACTATTGTTCGACCACGCAAGTATAAAAGAGATCTATAGAACATGACAATCCTTTTACTTCTTAACCCTCGAAAACATGACAAATATTCTCTCTACAACCTATTTGTGATATTTCCTCATTTTCTCTCAGCAACACGAAAATTCACTAGGGGAGGTCACACAAAATTCCTACATATTTGATTTGACCCTAACAGGAATTTGGCAATTCTATCGATGAAGTAACATTCAAGCCCTAACATGGAAAAGTCTAGTGAGTTCATAAATCCCTTATTTGTGACTTACCTCATTGGATTTCTTGCATCGCACTTATCGATTTAATATATATTTCTCATAACCTTTTTTGGGAGTCCCAAAAACCCTTATTTATGACCTGCCTCCATAGACACCTTGCTTCATACTGATCACTTTGATATATATATCTCACATAACCCTAGTTTGGTAGGCCCTATCCGTTTCCTTTTGCACTTCCTACTTTTTTTCTCCCATGGTACACACCCGCAACCATTCCAACATGGAGAATACCAACCATAATTCTTCCCAACTCAATATGAAACCTTCCACTCGGCCTCTTAAAATTAAAACCCTTGCCTCTAAGGTGGTCCAAGTTACCAAGGATGTGTGCCAACTCACCTAGTGGATGATTGAATATGAAAAAAATCACTCCAACACCCATTTCTTGCTAACTACTATTTCCCAACATTGTGGATATGTTTTCAATTGGGACACCTCCAATCATTAAGCTATGTCCACTGAAGACCGGGACTCTCACTCTCTATTCCCGAAACACCAGTCTTCCTCCTTTGAAGAAAAAAATCCATGGCACCATTTTCCAAAGATTGACATGTGGAAATTTGATGGCTCTGACCCATCAAATCAGGTGACTCAAATGGAACATTGTTTTTTAGTCCATGGCATTAAAGATGGTCTCCAAAAGTCGAAAATCAAAATCTTATATTTAGATTTTGAATGTTGGAAGTGGTAGCAATGGTACTGATCTGAATTTCAAGGGGCATATGGTCTAAATTCAGATGTATGAGTCATAAAATCATTAAGTGGAGAGGCTACCCTCTATCATTCATCATAAAAACATTAAATGGAGAGGTCACCGTCTCCCATCCATGGTTATGGTTTTGGGTTGTGAAATATCATGGATGAGAGAGGTACAATGTGCCTTGAAGCCATACCATGGAATAAAACAGTGGGTTACTGATCTGGATCTTGGGGGATGAAACCCGAAAGGCTTGGATGTCGAGAGAGGAGGAGAAGAGATAACATAATGGACCAACTGTGAAAAATGCATGACAACGAGATATGGGTTGTGAATATCCTAGACAGAGAAACATAAAGTAAATATGCCACATGGAGGGGCGAGGCTCAAAGAGGGTTCTTTGAGCCTCACCTCTCAAACCGTACTAAGAAAATAATCAGAACCAATAACCCAATAACTCAATAGATTAAGATAAATGTAGGATGTCAAAAATCCCTGAATGATTTATTGAGAAGGCATAAAGCCTTTTTATAACATTACTACAATGTTCCTTGGGGAAATACCATGGGTTGTGAAATACCATGGATGAGAGAGGTACAATGTGCCTTGAAGCCATACCGTGGAATAAAACCATGTGTTGTCAAATACCATGGATGGGAGAGGGTGGCCTCTCCATTTATTGTTTTTATGATGAATGAGAGAGGGTGTCATGTCCATTTAATTCTTTTATGACTCATACATCCGAATTTAGACCATATTCCCCCTAAATTCTGGATCATTCTTCCCCCCTTAGAAAATGATGCCCCCCATCATTTCATGCTGAAAAGAGATCCATGATTACAATGTTCCAATTGCTAAGGAAGAGAAGGGTTTTGTGTGGTTAACCCATAACCATGGGTTTTGTGTGGTTGACCCCTAACCATAACCATGGCTGTGGGTTTTGTGTGGTTGGCCTCTAACTGTGGGTTTTGTGTGGTTGAACCCTAATCGTGATTACAATACATAACCGTTGGTTTTATGTGGTTGACCCATAACCATGGGTTTTGTGTGGTTAACCATAACCATGATTACAATAGGATTTAATAAAAGTCGAAAAATGGTCTTTGGTGCAGTTGATGTCTTGCTACAAATCCATTCACATCTTCTGATGAAGGTGATAAAAGTGAATTTTGTTGAAGACCCATTTGAGATATTGAAATTTCCTTTCCATCCCTATAACATGCTTTCTCTATGGTGGCCCAAGGAGTGAGAAAATATTTTCTGAAGCTTAGGGGACGCGCGTACTATTTTTTTTGCAGACATATGTTGCTTCAATCAATGATATCTCTCAAAACAGAGATCCAAATGAAAAACCGTGAAATATCAATTTTAGCTGAAGGAAATACCTTTCAAATGAGATATGGTAGAGCATTTGGAATGTTATGCGGAGTCGGTGGTACTTGTTTAAATTCATTGTATGTGAGGTCGCATTGTGTACAAACATATGCTACTTCAAACAAGTATATCTCACTAACTAGAAAGGTAAATGAAAATTTGAAAAATACCCATTTTAGATGACTGGAATATCTTCCCAACGAGCTATGGAAGAGCCTATGAAACTATTTTTACAAGTTGAAATGTCTGTTTGAATTTTTCATATACGTGTTGACCTTCAATCCGTCTATCACTAACCTTCTATAAAAGCCATACAACAATAGATAGGTTGGGAATCACCCAAGCTCCAATATACAATGCAAAATTTATTTTAATCTGTTCCATGGCCATATGAAGATGAAATAATGCTTGATCTGAGAGTGTAGAGATACACAAAGGATGCCAAGGGTTTGTAGAGCAACATGGGATGTTGTAGAGATCATGGAATTTCCTGCTGCAACTTAGATAAACTATAGTGCCTGAGGACCAACTGTGATTCTTACAGTGTATGGCCCAGTAAATGGACTCCAATTGTGCCAATAGGAGGTTGGAAATTCATGCAAATCTTTGAACCCGAATTATGCTCAACCCTCGTTCACATGGGTTGTCAAATACCATGGATGGGAAAGGGCGGCCTCTCCATTTAATGTTTTTATTATGAATGATAGAGGGTGGCCTCTCCATTTAATAATTTTATGACTCATACATCCGAATTTAGACCATATGCCCCCCGAAATTCGGATCAGGTACTAAACTTTTTATCACCTCTATGTCTCTTGGATCCAATTTTTGAAGATCATTCATGATCAATTTGAATGTGACACTCATTATTTAGGACGATTGACTAAAGTGTGTTAAATAAGCATGGTTATGGATTACATGACAACATTTGAGTAGTTGTTCATCCACACTGAAATATTTTCTAATTCTTTTTTTTAGGATGTTTCATTAGTGGCCTCAAGGATGCAATTTGTGCACATTTCCTCATCCAATGACCCTCCACTTGGTTGAAGCTTGTGATAGATCTCATGAAATTGAATTAGTCGTTAATGCCCAAACCAAACGCTCGTATGTTTCCCCTCACATTGTATCTTCCATGGCTCCCCTACCCAATATTCCCCCTGCCCCACATTTTGGAATCCATAAGCTCAATCCAAAGACCATGGTTGAGAGTTAGAAACTTGGCCTTTGTTATAATTGTGATGAAAAATATGTTAGAGGACATAAATGTAAAGAACATAAAATATTCTTGATTAAATCCAACACCCATGAGGTCCCAGACACCAACATAGTAGAACCTCTACCTAAATCAAAAGGTGATGACCAAATGACGCATCTTGAAGATGATCCTTAAATGCTAGTTCCCAAAGAGTGACCACAAATTTCCATTCATGATTTATTTGAGTTTTCCACTCCTCAGACCTTGAAATTGATTGGCTACATAATAATAATAAATTCATTGTGCTCATTGAAAATGGAAACACCTATAATTTCATATAAAACTTTGTGGCGGAAAACACCCATTACTATATCCATCCCATTTCCAATTTCCAAGTCTTTATAGCCAGTGGGGGTACAATGAAATGTGGTGGACGATGTGAGAATGTCAACCTTAAAATGAGAGAATATCATATAAAGTCTCATATGGTAGTTATTGACATGGGTGTTTTTTATATCATTTTTGGGGTTGAATGGATCGAGACCTTAGGTCCCGTCACCATGGATTTCTGTGCACTTTTACCTGCTTCACTCAAGCCAGGCACGCTCATCACCTTCGAGGAATCGCTCCAAGTTCACTAGAAATTATCTCTTCCTACCACATGGAGAAATTATTAAATAAGGGCCACTCCGATGCTATTTCTCATTTCAATGTCACCCAAGTTATGGACACCCCCCTCAAATATTCACCCTGACTTGCAACAAGTTTTCTCCAAGTAACAACACATTATTTATGCACCCAAGGGTTTACCTCCATCCCATGGAGAACATGATCATGCCACTTTAACTCCATATATTCAACCCCCCAATGTCCATTCTTACCACCACCCTTTTTCTATTAAGAATAAAATTAAAAGATAATTTATGAAATGTTATATGTCGGTGTTATATGTCTTAGAACCATCCCTTATTCTTCACCTGTCGTTATGGTCCTAAAAAATGAAGGTGTTTGGTGCATGTGTCAATATTTTTGAGCTCTCAATAAAATCATTATCAAAGACAAAATTCCTATTCCAGTGATTGATGATCTCTTAGATGAGTTGGAAGATGCAAAATTATTCACCAAACTTGTCCTTCATTCGGGATACCATCAAATCTTATTGATAGAGACAAATATATCCAAAACAAATTTATGCACTCATGAAGGTCATTATGAGTTCTTGGTGATTCCCTTTAGCCTCTATAATTCCCCATCCACTTTTCAGAGTATCGTGAATAATATTTGTTGCCCCTTCCTCCAACATTTTGTCTTGGTTTTCTTCGATGATATCTTAGTCTACAATCCAACTTGGGAAAGCCATCTTCAACATGTTTCTCATACTTTTCACTTATTACAGGAATAACAATTAATTTTTAAGCATTCCAAGTGTGCATTTAGGGTGAATGAGATTAAATACTTGGGCAATATTGTGAATCAAGATAAGCTTTGGGTGGATCCCAAGAAAGTGTAAGTTGATATCTGATTTTTACGCAGGTTAAATCATCATTGAGAGGAGGTTGTGTTGGCGAGGAATGTCCCAACAATGTTTCAAACCCTATATGCGGGTCCATCTTCAAGAGAGCGAGGCTCACACTCTCATGCTCCAATGCTACAATGCTCCAATGTTGCAAAGTGTAAGTTATGAAGAAATGGTCATGCTCCAATGCTCTCAAGAGATTGAGCGGATTCCTTGTCCATACAGGATATTACTGTAAGTTTGTGGCAAACTATGGGAAGATTGCAGCTCCTCTGATAGCATTCCTAAAAAAGAATTCCTTTTAATTTGCACGAAACAATGGAGTAGGCTTTCCAATCCCTCAACAAGTCCATGTGTACTATTAATAAGACCTTCATCCTAGAATGTGATGCCTCTGATCATGGACCAGGATGCCTCTTATCCTAGGACAAACATCCCTTGGTGTTATAACATGATTTTCCACACTTGATACATCATGCTTTAATGGTATATCCATGTCCATATGCAGACTCTTTTTACCCCTTTTTTCTCACTATGACCCTAATGCTCTATTGGAACCTTTAAAAAAGAGATTTTTATATGTATACACAGGTCACAGGTCTACAACCCACGTATATGCAACTTGCACCACTGTCACCTATGTACATTAGGAAATATGATCAAAAACAAAAAATATTTGGAGTTTTCTCCATCAAGTAATGAATGCCTTGATCCTTGTCCTTCCTTATGCCAGGAAACACTCTATTTCGACCCTTCTCTTCCCATCGAGGGGTTATATATTGAGCTACTATGAAGAATTAGAGGAGGAGAACTTTGGAGAGCCAAGATAGAGTCTACATCCCTTTTTCCTTGAAGCAACCATTAGTGTTATTTCCCAAGCTTACCTTTATCTATGTGAGCTTGCCTTTGTATAGAGGATTGAAGTGGTGGAGACCCAGGTGGAGGGACTCAGTTTCTTGATTTCAACGAGGTGCCGACAGAGTTTTTCATCTTTATATTTGTTCATATTAATAGAAATATCCATTTCATGTGTAATTATGAATATTATTATCCACGGAAGTAATTATTTTGTTTATGTAATGGAATGTAACATTCTAGATTAGATTGTAACGCTTTACATATAGCATGCTTGTATATCTTGTTGTTGTTGAGGGAAATGTGTAAGTACAAGTTTGATTGAAAACTCAACGTGGATCTACTTTGAACGTATAGAATAAGGTACACCTCGTGTCCCTTAGTGTTAGTTTCATTTATATATTTAGCATGCTTGGAAATGGGTTTATTTATGGTGTCATCTTGTCTGTTGTAGTCCACCCCAAGCCATAGGAGATATTCTTCATAACAGAATTGGCGACTCCACTGGGGATTTCCTTTTTGTTGGGGTTTCGGTGCATGATTGGATTGATTTTCTCTTTGCTTCTTTGTGAATCTGTGTCGTGTTCAGTAGTTGATTGACTTATTGGCAGTCCCTTGAAGTAATTTAGGTCTTAGATTATTTTTTACCACCTCTTCCTTTGTATACTCAAGTCATAGAACTTCCAGTCGCGTATATATGTGGGATGCAACACATATGCGCTATTTTTCCTTAAACAGTTGCACACATCTCTCATTTTGCTTGAAATATTGATTTGTGGAGGTTCTAGGTGGGTTCTGAATATTGTTGAGTCTTCCTGGGTGCCTATGTTGCATGCTCATTTCTTTTATTGTGAACAGAGACGTCTTTTTTATTGATTTTGTTTGGAAGTTATTCTTTTCATTTATCTCCTTTTGTTTTATTATTAGTGCATTGGCCTTCTTGGTCTCAGTGTCTTGCTTGGCTTGTTTGTTGCTTGCTGTGAGGTATGAGAATTTGTAAGGTCTTATTTCATTTTCATTACATTGATAGTGAAAATAAAAAAATATTTTGTCTTTGCATGTTTATTGCATTGCTCATATGCATTGATTTGGTACTTTATTTAGGTTTGATTAGATGGAATTAGTGATCATACTTTCATATAGGAATGATTCCATGGGCATTTGGAATGAAATGTTGCATTACATGTAGTGGCATACCCCTTTTTCATGATAAAAAACAAGTTGCACTTGGCATTGTTTTTTAGGTGTGCATATTTACTTCATTGCTAAGTCGTAACATCACTAGTTGCATGTTCATTACCCTTGAGTAATCACAACCATTAAAATTAACGCTTAAATTAAAATTGATTACACATTTTTATTTGATAGAGGTCCACCAACAAGCTTAGGATTGTAGAGTCTTGGAATAGTGTGTCATGAGTAAATCTTTCCAAGACTATGAAACAAAACAACTAGGTGTCTCTCTAAGTGAGAAGTGAAATCCTTGGTATAATTAGTGCGCTCAGGAGGCTCCTCTTACACAGGATTTAAGCTCTCGGCAATGCACACGTTTGTGGTGGGGATATCCCCTTGCCACTTTCTATTGAGCGCTAGAGATATTTCCAGGATCTTATTCATATCTGGGGGATTTTGAGGTACCTTTGGTGGTTTCAAGCTTCAGGCTTTATTACCTTTCCCATACAGTAGATCCCACCTGTGACTTTTTGCCTAAGCATTGGTTATATTGGGGTGACCTTAGTTTCCTTACCTAAGTAGCAAGGAGGGTATTTGTAGAGGTTATTCTGCGAGTTCTGTGGCTAGGTAGGGGTCGAAAAACACAAGCTCTATATGCGTTGAAGCTAAGGGCCACTATAATTGGTTACACACCTCCGCTTGTAATGTATGGGAGTCTCAAGCCTCTCCTAGGCGAGACATACCTACTGCATTCGTTAGCTCACTTGTCCTCTCTCTATGCTTGTTTGCATATGACCTATTTTTCTTAGGGGTGTGCTATTTGTGCGCTAGTTGGATTTAGGGATCATAATTAGTTGAGTCTTTGTTATTTTGAGTCATTGTGGATGGATTTCCAACACCTCGCCTATCTCGACGCATAGCAGGATTATCTCCTTTGAACCCTTCTCCTCCTCAGAAGAAGAGGACTATACATTCTAAGAAATATTTAGTGCACTTTGATTCACATACAGTTCTCGCCATGAGTACTACATCTAAGAACCCGGAGCTCCCTCCAACTCCGTCATCTAGAATGGGGGGAGGAACCATATGGATACCCAAAACTCTAGTTTACTCCAACCCTTTGGGGACTGGTACTTCCCATGCTACACGACCATGGCTATCAAATTTTATAGCCACCCATAGAAGGTTTTCCTCGGAGAGTTCAGGTGTTGAGACTCAACCTACTTCCTCTAGCATATGTTCATTTACATTCGGCATGCCAAATTTCACTACTTCTATCCCATCATCCACCACCAGTCTCGGTGCAGACCCTAGTGTTGGACTTAGGGGCTCCAGAACTCCTTTTTTTGCTCATAGGTTTGGGAGTGGTCATATTGCACCCTCTACTCCATTTGTAGAGGTATTTTCGCTACCTTCATCCAGTCTTGACACTAGGGTTCATTTGTTAGGATTTATAATCCTCCCTTGACCAAACTGTCTATTAGATTATATTAGCCTAACTTAGGATTCATTTAGTTATTATTGGTTCCATTAGTACCATTGGGTCCACTTGTCATAATGGGGCCACATGTACTAGTCACTAGAGTGTGGGGAACACCGATAGAGGCTCACTAGAACTAACTACACTTGCATGCATAAGTTTAGGCGCCTCCTATACCAATCCCTACATTTTAGGAGCCAATGGGAGTGTCGACACCAACCTCCTACAGTTGTTGGAAGTTGGTAACTAGTTAAGCTTAGTTATTCTTAAGTTACATTCAGTTAGATACCCTCCAGTTCAGTTAGCGCCAGTTATGCATGGATGCATGCGGGAAGGTGCCAGTTCTCACCTACCACTGTAGTTAGACTGGTTTGATTGGTTGCAACTGATTGAGAGACTAGATTAGACATCTAGAGTTAGCCAATTGAACTTCGATAGTGATTTAGACACTTCTAGTTAGCCATGCAGTTAGATTGAGGTGGTAGATTCGAATTCATCTCTCATGATTAGAATTATCATTTGTGTATTGCCATTGTATACTGTTGGGATGTAATGAAGTTTATACTGTAATTATACTGAGCAATACTTGTTTGTTTCCTGTGAGATTTTTTTAGTTCAGTGTGTATTATTCATTCCTTTAACTACATAATAATTAAGAATCTGATTGCACTCATTACCTGAAGATATAATGAAAAAATAATTCTAATATGGTATCTGAGCCATCTCAGAAAAGCTTCAAGTCTGTATACTCTTCATTGTACACTAGAAGCATTTGGTTTTCCACAAAAGTCTCGCAAAGAGTGCCTTGCTTCCTCTAAATTTATTTAGAGTGACAGTGCAGGCATGACGGACCCTGAGAAAGTGTACTTGTCGAGAGGGAAGGCTTGATTCTAACATAGTGCGAATGGTTTTGGTTTTGCGATGATTTTTTCATAGGTACTACGTAGCTTGATTGAAGATATTGTATGATCAACAGGAGAATTATGGATTATCAAGATTCTACACCTCGAATCCTAACACCCTTCAATTGTGTTGATTGAGGGCAGATATGCAAGTTTCCTTGTGCAACAAGGGCTTCTTCAGGATAATACTAGGAAGGGAGGTTGAACCCCATCATCCAGCTGATAAAAACAAGTTTATGAAACACTTAGATGAATCTTTTGGTTGTCTATATACTCACATCTCTAGAGACCTCCTCTTTCACCTTGAAGGTTTGAGGACTCCCAAAGAAGATTGGGAGAATCTTGAAGTCTTGTTTGGCAAGCAAGATGAGCTTCGGGGACACATTTTGGAGAAAGAGTTGGTAGCCTTACATCTCAGCATTTTCGAGACCATACAACAATTCTTTACCAAATTCAAGTCTCTTGTACTTCAATGCAGACAGTACAGAATTAAAAGAAAGGAGGAGCAGCATGTGCTCTCCATACTCAGCAAAGTAGGTATTGAGTATTATGTATTTGTCTCAATCTTCCATTCCATAAGAGATTCCATTCCCAATTGAAATATTCCCTCACTTGATTCCTTTTTTGAGTCCTTAATACAAGAGCAAGAGAAGTTGGTCCATATGAGAGTCATCCAAAATTCCAAAGATCAAGCTCTCCTAGTGATAAACTCTACCAAAGTGCAAGATAAAGGGAGACCTAATGAGAACTAGCCTAAGACATATGGTTTGAATCCTGAAGAGATTCAAAAGATATCCCAAGGAGCTTCAGACTCCAAGAATAAGAAAAAAATTGAAAATAAAAAGTGTCCCTATTGTATAATGGGTTTTCATCCAGAAGACTCATGCATGAAGAAGACCCTCGACTAGTTGAAAAATATCCTTGTAAAGAAATATATTTCCATTCCACAAGGCGCTGAGATGTCTGCTGATGGAGATCAGACTAAAGAACATGAGATATGCCATGCCTTGAAGGTATGCCTCACTCCATCGAAGGCTTACTTGATAGATTTTGGAGCGTCCAACCACATGATTACCTCCAAGGAATCCTTCATCGCCTCCACTCTATCAGGAGGACCTAGCAGTCATATGGGAGATGACTCTAAAATAACAGTTGTTGAGAAAGGCTTAGATAAAATCCATCATGTAGAGTTCAAGAGTGGACTCTATGTGCTGTCTCCTACAACAAAACAAATTGTTGAAGATGAAAAAGAATCAGAATCTTCCAAACAGTCAATTTGAATTGAAGAAATTATTCTTGGAGTGACTCCTTCTCCTGTTGCTTGGAAAGTTTATGAGATCTCTGATATCTTATCTTCTCACATGTCTGTTCTAGAAGAAGATATTCGAATTTCTATTTTTGAAGAAAAACTCTCCTTCCATTCTTTGCAAAAATTCTCCAGTGATTCTTCTATTTTAAATTATGTGCATAGTTTACCGGTGATTGTTTCAAAAAAGGAAGAGGAATTTGATTTATCTATCTCTAATGATGTTGCTAGTGTGCATAAAAGTAATACCATGGATATTTTGGAAATTATAACATATTGTAGGAGTGATCCATCCACTCTCCTTGATCTAGAGCTTCCAGTAAATTCTACATGATTGCATGCACCAATTCTCATAATTTTGAAGAAGGAGAAAATTGTGCATCTACCATCTCAGTGGAGCACACTCTTGGATATGATATGAACCTATTTGGATCTGATATGATATTATTTGGATCTTATCTAAAATTATTTGGTTCAGGTTTTAAGTTTCAAGAGCTTTCAGTAATGCTTGTAGCTGCTCTCATCAATTTTGGTGTGAAAAATCAAGTACAACAAGTCTCCTTCAAAATTATTGTTGGGGATTTGATATCATTCCACACTCTCGGATCTAATATGAAATTATTTGGATATGATATGATATTATTTGGATCCAATCTGATATTATTTTGTTCAAGTTTTAAGTTCCAAGAGCCTTCATTCATGCTTGTAGTTGGTCTCATCAATTTTGGTGTGACAAATCAAGTACCCCAAGTCTTCTTCAAACTTGTTGCTGGGGATTTGATGTTAGTTTCCTCTTATGAGTTTGCTGATATTATATTTTTTAAATCATTGCTTATTTCTTAATATATATCAGATTATGGAGCTCAAGCATTCTCTCTCCACAGTCCCAGGGATTCTCTACCTATCTATTTGATTACATGCTCATCTCCTCATAGAACTAATAAAGATGGAGACATTCTGCATTCGCCTAGACACTTGGTCCTAACACTTGGGGCTGATTTTACCTCACATGGTTTGATTTTCAAGGCTGCAATATATCAGTTGCTTGGTTGTTCCTCACATGGTTAGAATTCTCAAGCACTTTTTCTCTCTTATCAGTTGATTTCAGTTGCTCTACATGGGTACAGTTTTCATCTAGTAGTTGTCTATATTTCTGATTCAGTTGAGCATATTATTTTTCTTCCAAAGAGGAAGATTCCTCCAGAAAATCATTTATTTTGGATTCATAGGTTCACATGCATAGATTCAGGATGTTGCTGCACAGAAGAACCATAATACTACTTTGTTGCTGCATAGTGCTGCAAATTTCATCAAAAGATTTTGCAAGTTTTTAACTTATTTTTCCTGATTCGTTGCTTATCTTGGGGGGGGAGGGGGGGGGGGTCCCATGAGGTTTTCCCCTATTTACTCGATTTATTAAGTAGCATTTGTATCTTTTAGATTATATATGGGTAACTTTTGGCCTTGTTGCCAGGGCCCACAGTTGTCCAAGTTAGGATTCACGGGGTGTGTTAGGATTTCTAATCCTCCCTTGACCAAAATGTCTAGTAGATTATATTAGCCTAACTTAGGAATCATTTAGTTATTATTGGGTCTACTAGTACCATTGGGTCAACTTGGCCTAATGGAGCCACATGTACCAGTCACTAGAGTGTGGGGAACACCGATAGAGGCTAACTGGAACTAATTGCACTTGCATGCATCAGTTTAGGCACCTCCTAGACTGATCCCTACATTTTAGGAGACACTGGGAGTGCCGACACCAACCTCCTTTAGTTTTTGGCAGTTCGTAAATAGTTAATCTTAGTTATACTTCAGTTAAATTCAGTTAGATCTCCTCTAATTCAGTTATTTCCAGTTATGCATGGCTTCATGTGGGAAGGCATCAGTTCTCACCTACTTCTCACCTACCACTACAGTTAGACTGGTTTGATTGATTGTAACTGATTGAGATACTGGATTAGACATCTGGAGTTGTCCAATAGAACTCCGATAGTGATTTATACACTTCTAGTTAGCCATGCATCCAAATTGAGTTGGTAGATTTGAATCCATCTCTCATGATTCGAATTCTCCTTTATGTATTCCCATTGTATACTACTGGAATGTAATGAAGTTGATACTAAAATTATATTGAGAAATACTTTTTTGTTTCCTGTGAGATTTGTTTTGTTTGTAGTATATTATTCATTCTTTTCACTGCATAATAATTAAGAATCTGATTGCACTCATTGCCTGAAGATCTAATGGCACAATAATTCTAATATCACTCTCTCGGGGGTGACAGTGGATGCATGAACGTTGGGGCCACCTCTTACTTTCCATCTTGCGTCCCTTCGTCCACCACACCCATTCCTTCAAATGCCTTTCTCCTGTCGTGCCCTCCTTATGTCCCGCACAATTCCTTGGGAAGTAGTGCTCCATGAAACTATGGTGTCCCCTCATTAGTCGATACATTTGTATCCGGGGGTTACGTACCTCCTTATGTGTCGAGGGGGAAAGAAACCTATCAATATTATAACAATGGTTACGCGGCACCTTCTTCTGAAGGAATACCTAATCATAAGATCCTAGTGCATCTGTATATGGGACATATGGGAAGTGGTTATTACTCGACCAGTCAAGGCTATGACTTTTATCAGAATCATCCCTATATGAACCAACCTCTTCAGGGGGCATGGAATTCAATGACCCAACCTAGGTTCCCCATTTTGGATACTTTAAACCTACCTGACCTTTCGAAGTTGACCAATGATTTGATATCTCATGATCAAATGTGGCTGGTTGTTCCTGCTAAGATTCCTTCGGACATTTTGAAGTTTGAAGGTAAGAGGTGAGGACCTTGGAGAGCATGTTAATAATTTCCACCTATGGTTCTCTTCGAACTCATTGAACCGTGATTATGTTTGTTTACAACTGTTTCAATGCACCCTCACGGGTCCTGCTGTGAAATGGTATATAGAGCTGCCTCGGGGCGCCTATTAGACTTCTAACGACTTCTAGCCATGACCTTTCTTAACTACTTTCAACTATCGGTACGTTATCATGTTGATACAGAGATCTTGTTGACATTTCAGCAAGATAAAGCGACGCATCTCTCTGACCATATTCAAGAGTGGCTCCGACGAAAGAGGTTGATTAAGGCCAACATTCCACCTGAGTTTTTATTGGAATGGTTCCTCAAATATTCATTTCCTTATATTGCAAAATATTATTTGACGTCCAGAGTGTGTAATGAGGAACATGCTATCTTCATGGATCAACAATTGGATTTGACCAATGCTCAATCTGGGATTTTATATGAGATTATCCCTAATGCACCACGATCAAACTTTGATCCTAAGCTCAAACCTGGCCCACATGTTGATGTCATTGTTGGCTCCACAAGTACTAAGGTCATAGACCAGGTTACACATCAAATGTGAGATTTGTCTATTAATCATCCTGCGACCGGATAGGCTACGACCTCGTCCACTTCCACCCAATTGGTGGATGTACTTTCAGTGCATTCATTGGATCAGAAGGGTAACCAGTAGCCCGGAATAAATATAAGAAAGGGAAGAAATAATAAACAGGGTGGGAATAAGAAGTAGAATCATAATAATGACAAGAATGAAGATAATGTTGGGGGGGGGAAAGAAGCCTAAATGGAAGGTTAAATTCCCTTGCCAACTTTGTGTGGGAGACCATCTCACATACTTGTGCCTGCATATCAAATATGCCTTGAAGTACATTGCACAAAGCCAAGCTGTTTTGACCAACCCTTTGCCTCAAAATCAAAATATGGATTTGAGGACCATGGAAATCAGAAGCAATTCTGGTGGGCATCAAAATCTGTCGACGGATGAAGGTGGACATGGTTGCATCAACGTGACGTCATCTTCCAATGTGGTTACTCACTCAAAAAGTATGGTTTGTCACAACCCAACATGGGAAAGGAGCCTGCACCTCCTGAAATTATGTTGCATGTTGATAAGCCTGAAGCTATACATCGTATACCTAAGGGAGTACTCAAGTGTTTGAGGCACAATCCTAATGCCTTAGTCACCCAACATTACTCTATTGTCGATTATTTGGGCCAGACTCCATGTGCGATGTCAGCTATGGAAGCTCTTCATAATTGTCCTTCGCAGCAAAGAGCCTTGTTGTCTACTCTCAGATTAGTTGATCCTAATGCCTCCAGTGTAGTTAGATCTGAAACTCATGAGGTCCGGCCTTGCTTTCCTTACCATGTGGCCTTTCTAGTCCATGTGGAATGTCTCAACAACTCCATTAAACGTATAGTTATTGATGAAGGTGTTGCAACCGTTGTGATGTCTTTCTTGTTAGAAAGGCCATGGCTCATCCATGTTGTCAAAATCTATGACTATGTTGACCATGTTATATGTACGTTCATTTCGGCCGCAAGGCATTATTCCTTCTCTTCGGGTCCATCTGGGAGGGAAGGTCGTGTCGATCGATATTAATTAGGTGGTTGATGTGCCCCTCGACTACAACCTTTTACTGGGTCAGAATTGGATTTACGCTATGAAATAGATCATATCATCCATATTTCAAGTGGTGTGACTCCCTTTTGAGGATCCAATTGTGACTATCAACCAGATGTCTTTTGATAATTTTGGTTCCTCTACATTTTCAGAATCGACTATTTCGGCTATTGATAATTCTCATCCTACAACTAAGAATGTTGGTGTCGGAATGTATCCGTCGTTAATGGGAACTTTTAATATTTCGACACCAATTCTAGCTATTAGCTCTACCCCTAGTAATGATTTGTCACCTATAAGTTCGGGCCCATTTCGTAGTATGTATTTGGATGACCCATGGACTCTTCCTTCTCCAAGCAATTTGGATGAAGATGTTAGACCTACTAGGATGAGAATTTCTTTTTCTGTAGAAGAAGTTGTGTATCAAGCTACACTTAATACTGATATAAGCCATGGTCCTTCCTCTTCGTGGATGGAGGAGGATCTCCTTGCACTGCCTACTTGAGTGGTTTCATCCTTGTGCTCACATGATTTTCTCGATGGGATTTTTCCTTCAGATGAAGCAATTATCAAGGCCAAGACTAGTCAAGAAAAACCTTGGGAGGAGATGCATCATCGATCTTACTTCCTCCTGGAGCTCGAACGGATCAAGCATGGTGACTTTAGGATGACCTTAAGCAAGAGTTTTGGTCATATCGTGATCCCATTAGGTACTCATGGTATATATTCCAAAGGGAACATGGCAAACTTATCTCCTACAATTCTGATCAACATCTCTCAGATTCTTGGTAAAATTAAGAATGTTAACATCGGTGCGGACTGCTTTCCTGATGAAATCAAGAGATGCATCAAGCTCTTTAAAGAATTATGTGATTTATTTTCTTGGTCGTGTGAAGAGATTCCTAGAATTGACCCTCGCATTGTTGAACATGAGAACAAAACATATCCAAATGATAAACTTCTTCGACAACACCTAGGTGCAATGAACCCTCGCAAAGCACCTTTCATTAAGGTTGACATAGAGAAACTACTCAAAGTCAGTTTCATCTATCTAATTCCCTTAACTGAATGGGTATCCAATCTCGTTCTGGTCGATAAGAACCAGGGAACCATCAGTGTGTGCATAGATTTTAGATACCTGTATAGGGCTTGTCCAAAAGATAATTTCTCCACACCATTCATTGATCAGACTTTGGATGAGTGTGCGGGGAGAAAAGTTTTCTTGTTTATGGATGGATTTTTGGGGTACAACCATATACAAATTAAACCTATGGATCAACATAAGACTGCGTTTATTTGTCCTTGGGGCACTTTTGCATACTGGAAAATGTAGAGACTAACGATCTCTTCATAGATTTATATTTATCCTTCTTCAATTTAATATCCTACCTATGATTTACCCAAGACAGTAATTCATTTTTAAGATTCTAGATCTCATCCCTCATAACAAGTGTGTTTGATTGGGATTCTTCCAGTTTCTCTTCTAGTTGGGATATCTTCTATTCAAATACCTGTTGGGTGGACTATTTGAGGTTCCTTTTGTTACGACCAGGTGATGAATCATCTGTAAATGAGGGTTTCTATTCAGAATGGAGAGGAGATAAATTTTCAGTAAATCCATGTGAAGGAGTTTTCATGGAATTATTAAATTCCATACTTTGTTCACAGCAAACATATTCATGAGGAAATTCGTGAACAGGAGAAATGTTTTCATCATCACTAACTACCTCCACTAAAGGGGGCTCTTTTACCTGCTACATTGTTTCAGGAATCAAAATAGTGGCCATGCTTCGAGTGAATCTCTGTGTATTAGATATAACTTAGACAAAAAAAAATTCTTAGGCCTATAATCGGTGTGACTTGCAAAGTTTTTATCTTCACAATTTTCTAACCCTTTATCTTTCTACAAAGGGATATCATTAGGCCTTCTTGAAGGCGATGGGTCGACTGGCATTTCCAAAATCAAAACACTATCATCTCCTTCATTGTCACATTTCAGATCATCTCCCCGAATAGAGTTATTTGCTCCAACCTCATTATCATCTCCTTGAATAGGGTTATTCACTCCAACGTCATTATCATCTCCCTTGAATAGGGTTATTCGCTCCAACCTCATTATCATCTCCCTGAATAGGGTTATTCGCTCCAACCGCATTAGGGTTCGACGTTGGGTCAATTTTATTAGAATATTCAGGCAAAGATGATCTCCTTATCTTTTGTCAAACCTTGGGAAGGGGAGAGGGCCAGTATTGAGTTTTCCCAAAACCATTTTTCTCCATAAATTCATCCCAGATTCTTCCTAAAGAGGATAAACTATATTGAACCACAGTTTTAAGAAGGCCATGGTGAAACATATTCCTATCCTGGTCCTCGATGATATGTTTGACTCCAAAAGCCATTTTCTTAAGTCTAGTTAACAAAAAGTAAGGAAAATTTATATTTGAGCCTTTAAATTCCATAAGAAGTCGAAGATGATACATATGAACATGAGAGAATTGTCCATCACATGTAATGTACCTTATTATAATTTGCAGGAGAGGGTGCCATTGGGGTCTCAAAATTATTGTTGGGAAGCTATGCTGGATATTGGAATCATCTGGGAATGGGAGAAGGAAGTGTTCCCACTTGTTCCTATTAATTTTTCCTCCATGAAATCAACATTCACCCTTTTGAAGCAACTTAGTGGCTTTTGCAATGAGACCCTCTATTAAAATTGGCCATAAATCACCTATCTGGGACACATCATCTTTAACAGATAAGGTGAAATGTCTGGTTACCTCTATGTGATGACCATTAAAACACCTAAAGAAAGAACCTATGCTTATCTTTTCAAACAATTCGGTTTCCTCTGGTTCAATTTCCAACAATTCATTCTCAAATGGCTCAAAACGACAAAGAGGAGCCATTCCCCAATGTAAAGATTCTGGAAAGGGCATGTTTTAGGGTAGGTCGTGAAGATGGAAGGTATAGGGATCTAGGATGTGCTAAGCATTTGTGACAAAATCAGGTTTACCCATTATCACAGTCAAAACCCTACAGGCCTCCTCATAAAAAACAAACATGTCAAGATTAATAATAACAAGTGGTGCAAAATAATGGTTACAATACTGCGCTCATTAATGGAACTAACACCATAAGAGATAATCCATCCAAGTGTTTTGATTATATGATGAGTCGACATAAAATGAAAACCTTGCAAAAATATGTACCGCGTTTAGTTAATTGACATAACATTTGCATGGTTTCCCTTGTAGTTAGGATAAGAAAATAAACGTTGATTCATGGTTAAAAGAATCACCTAATCTTCGTCTTTTTATAATGTTTTGGTGATGTAATAGATAGGTATCATAAAAAAAACTAGTAATCGCCTTAGGTTTAAATTAAATTATCCCATACTTATGCTAACTTTTAGGTTACCCAAACATAGTAAATCAAACATGAAGTATCAGTATTAATAACTTGAGAAGGATAAAATATATAGAAGAATAAGATCACAAGATTTAAAATCATATGTATTAGAAGTGAATGATCAATGGCTCAATCCCAAAGTAAGGTGAGTATGTTTCCCATCTAGTAAAATATCGATAGAAAAAAATATTATCAAAATATGTTGATATACAGTCAAGAATTAACTTGCAAAATTATATAAGAAAAATGATTATATGGGAAGCATAGTTTAGCACCTGCAGAAATCAATCATCCATGATACTTAAACAAAATAAAATTGACAACATAACAATGATTTTTCTTCAAGTGTTAAATTTCCTCCAATCAGGAGTACCTCCAGAATCAAAGATTCTGAAGGCACTCCTTAATAATCTTTCTCGAGAAATTATTAAGGTAGGAAGTTGATATCATATTTTGTTGACTAAAAATAATAAAAAGATGAGAAGGTTGTTGGCTTCCAACAGGAACTTGCAACATTTTAATATCCAAGGAAAACGTTATGAAATTATGCTTGCTACTATGGTTTATAGAAATATTAACATGTTACTATTGAATACATCCATAAACCTCTTGAACCTTCATAGTAATAGGTTGCATGATTACGGTTCTTCTATTATCTATAAATAAATATGGAGTCCTCCTAATGAATAATGTGTGGAAGAATATTGTATTTGGAGCTTAACTCATTGAGAGGTTTCCCAACCTTAAGAGGAAACTGATTAAGAGTGGATTAATTCCTTAATAGGCCAATTGTAAGGTGTTATCATACCTTTAAGGTTTTGTGATAAATACATCATTGAGAATTTATGTTCTCTTGTGTGTAATTTCATTTTTGGGTATAAAGTACCTAACAAGAGATAACATAGTACTTTTTAGGGAACATTTAAGATTTTTTTTAGTACTTATTCTTTTTTGTAAATATAGAACTACGACACTCGGGTATGTTTTGAGTACTTTTTCTATAGAATTTATAGAAGTTCATTGTATTGCAAAAATAAGAGGTTTAACAAAAATCACTCGAATTGGACTTTAGATGAAGGAGATATTGTAGTTTGAAATATACTATTTTTTAAGGATTTTCAGTGATGGTTGTTTGTCTTACAAAGGAGATAAATTTTGATACAGTGCTCATATTTTTGAAAGATCATTTCCATTTACTAGATATTTATAGGGATTTGATCTTACATATTGTATAATATATTTTATATTAATACTAAGTGTGTTACAAGGGTTATAAATTTCCAACTTCAATACCCTAGATCTCATACTTACAATAACCTATGACAGTTTATATGGATATATTATCCCCCACCCCTCATCCATTGAGGAATATCCAATGATATAAAAAGATTATATGACATATGCAAATTATCTAGAAGAGCCCCCTCCTATAAGTTTTTTTAAAGAGGCTATGAATTATGAAGAGCATATATCAAACAATGACTACTCAAAGTAGAAGAAATTTCACATCCTAAAGTAGTCATATAATGCAACTCCATATGGAGCACTAAGTACAAAAACTACATGAAGACTATGAAACAATCCAAAGGTTGTAACTTTAGAGACATATTGACGAGGAGTATACGAGGCAGATACATGGTTGGTGTGATTTAGAGGAGGCTTGTGAGGAATGGTCTAGAGATAGTTATCAATTTTTGGATGACAACTACTTTCACTTTATATTTGATGACTTTATTCCCCCTCATGTAGACAACATCATCGAAAGAAGTTTGAAGCAGGTTATAAATATCAATTTTTAGCGTGCAATTCTCCATTGGTAGTATTCCTTCCAGATCCCCATCTAATGTTTTACAGTTACATAGTTGACTTTTTGGATACATATGGATCTATGTATTAGGATCCACATGGATGTGTTGGAGAGCACCATTCTTTACGAAGTATTGAGATCAAGTATATTTAATTGGGAATCAACTTGTACACAGTAATAAACCTTTAGTTTATGGATGAGTTCCTTGGATTACTTTCATATGACAGTTAGTATTTGGCACATGCGACAATGGCTACTTAAAAATTGTGATTGGAACTCGTAAACGGGACCTAATTTTATGGTGGAACTTCTTAGATTACTTCAACATGATCACAAGCACTTTTACATGGGACCTTGGTTCCATGTCTTACTTTAGCATTGTAATCACCACTCATACATGGGATCTTGGTTTATGGTTGTACCTCCTCACATCAAACATTAAGGACAACACTTTTATAAGGGGGGTGGAGTGTTATGATCCTCCCTAGGGGCATAATTGGGGTCGCAAGTGCACATTGGAATACTAATAGTGGAGGCCATTCAATGTAAGGTGGAATAGGTCCACTATGTTTTTATTATTAAATAAGATCCACTATGGTAGTTAGTATTGAATAAATGTAACGGGACCTAATTACAGAAGATCCACTAGGTATATGGGAGATTGTTATGGTTAGGATTCTCTTGTTAGATATAGATAAGGATGAATTCCTCCTTATGAATAATGTGAACAAGTGGCATTTCCTTCGATAAAATATCTATTGTAAAGTGTTTCCCAACCTTAAGAGTTTTTTTTATAAATAAATCATTGAGAAATTTTGTTATATTGTATTTAATTTCATTTTCAAATCTAAGACGCTTAACACATTTGCAAATCTGAAGTACTTAAGAGTGGCCCCATGGGAAATCATTGTTTAAAAAAATTTCATCTATTTTGTAATAATAAATTTTACGACTTTTTTTTCCAAAGAAAAAATAAATCTTGATATTCATGAGAATCAAAGAAAAAATTGCGTCCCACAATTGTTCTACTTTAGACTATCAACTTCCATAATCTCGATTACAAATCTTTCATGGACTTTAGACAATCAATATGCATCAACAATACCAATTACTAATATTGTGTGAGGTAACTCTTAACGTCTCCACAAAAATGGACTTATACATTTTGATTGTAAGTTTTTGATAAATCAATTACATAAAAAAAAAATCATAATCAACTACAAACTAAAAAGACTAAACATAGGCAAAAACCAAAATTAATATAAACTTCATATCCTTCCTGGATGATGGCACCATCCACAAATTCTTAATAGAACAACATTGTAACATCACAATATTCTAACTTCTTTTGATAAACTATTTGCTTCAGTATTGAAAAACCTTGAAATGTGCATAAGAGAGATATGGTTGAAGGTTTTGATCAAATCTTTGACCCTTCTGCACCATGAACTTAACTTAAGAACATGTAAGTTGAAATTTCATTTTTCCCACTCTATTATTACCTTTGAATCGCCAAATATACAGAGATAATCAATTTCACATTTGTTGGCAAAAAAAGAACACCCCATAATCCTAATAATTATGCTTTAGTATTACTACCCTTATATCCTCCCATCCATAGCTTGAAGTAACGATTCTCATTTATCTTTACCATCATCCCACTCCCATAGCATCAATCTACAAAAGACCCATCAAAGAATCCTAGAACTAAAAAAGAGATTGGGACAAAGTTATAGAGAATTTTTTGTAAAAAAATCCTTGAAACGGGATATACTTTTAATACTGCATTGGTTGAAATTTGGGATAATATTCTCAAAGATAGATTTGTTTCACATAATCCAAATAGCCCAAGAAATGAAAATGGGAAGCATCATGCAACTATTTTCCCTTGAATACCAGTCCCTGAAGCTATCATCCAAATTCCTTTCACCTCGTGATGAATTTCTCTTTAGATCTCCAAAGACCAACACCAAAATGCCTTGCTGAAAGCACACTTAATAAATATCTAACTAGTTGATTATCTATCTCTTTTGCATAATAAACATATTCCTCGACCGTTCCATCCTTTCTTCAAAATATTTTTCATTGTTAAGATTTTGTTTTCCATTAGAAGCCAAAAGAAACATTTTATTTTTGTGGCAAATTCCATTTCCACGATTTTACATTCCACCAACTTTTGTCACAGATGTTATGCATAGAGACAATAGTTGCATATGCCTCTTCACAATAACTTTCTCGGTAGACTTATTCCATGTCCAAACAATTTTTTCATCTTCAGGATCGAGTCTAATGCATCGAAATTAAGAGAAGAAACATACATGTCCCATATATCATCCCAGACCTCATTAAAACCAAGATCTCTTGGCATTAGCCTGTACCCACCCTTTAAAACCACCCGCAACGACCTTCATATTTTGTTAAGGGTTGTCATATTCAGATCAACAAGATGACTAATGATGCTTGAAGTAAGAACATAGTCCCCATTGTCACCAATAAATGAATCAACACCAATCCTTACATTCTCTCCATTGCCTATGTCCCAAGCTGCTCATCTCCTTGTCCAATGGATTTTATTACAAAATTACTCCAAATTAAAGAAGAGCCACTACAGTCTATGAAGTCAAATCTAAACCATGATAAAACCTATTTTTTCCTCAAATATTTTGTATGACACACCTTACTCCAAAGACTAGTTCTGAAAATATTCCTCCCGAAGTAAACAAAGTGTTGAATTAAACCAACTCAAATTATTTATGTCCCAACCACCCTGGGCCTAAGGAAGAGCCCGATACCAAATGAAAATTTTCCTCTTTTCCTGAACTATCCCATAAAATTAAATATTTTGGATCTTATAAGATTTGAGATAGCTCGAGGAATCATCAATAGGGAGAACCAATACACTGGAACACTCGTCAAAATCCCCCCCAACAAGAGTTAGTATTCCTCCTAAAGACAAGAATTTGTATGCCTAGTTGCTTATTCTCGTATCCATTCTTTTCACCAACCACATCCAATCTTCATTCTTATAACTATAAGGTTTCAAAAAGAACCCAAGGTATTTGAAGCCATCTTCTTGTGATTCCAACTTAAAGTAAAAAATAGAACATAGCTCAGTTCGGACTTCATATGATATCCTATTTTGATAGAAAACAATTTTTTCTAGGATTATATCCATACTAGGCGTTGAGCAGAAGATTTTGAGGATCTCATGCATAAACTTCCATTCTTCAATCTTCGCATTACCAATATTATTACATTGTCTACAAACAAAATGTATGTTATACTTGAAGTCGACGAAATTTCCAGTTTAGAAAACTTACCCTTCATTTTGGCTTCAGAGATCATTTTTCCCAAACCCTCCATGACGAGAAGGAAGACAAAAGGAGATAAAGGACACACATGTCAAAGTCCAAATGAACTTTTGAAGAATTTTTTTGGAGCATCGTTCACCATAATAGCAAAATTTATCAATGAAACACAGTCAAGTATCCAACTAGAAACTTCAACATGAACCCTGATCTGAATCAAAACCAATCTTAGAAAAAACTAGTCCACCTTAATTTATGCCTTTGCAAGATCCATTTTTAAGATCAAAGAATCGAATTTCTTTAATTTAGCTGAGTGAAGGCACTCTTGAGAGACCCCAATGGCTTCCATGTTTCGTTTATTAGAGAGAAAGCTAGATTGTTCCTTGGACATTCTTTCCAACATAAAAGGTTTAATATGTTAGCAATTATCTTTGTTGATGTCATATAAATCATATTGCAAAGATGAATCGGTTTGAAATCAGAAAACGAGTCAGGATTTTCCTTCTTTGGAGCTAGAGCTACAAAGTTGGAATTTAGGGATCCTAACATAAACCTTTCACTTCTCGAAAGTTTAGTTATTTCCAAAATATCCTTGCCTAAAATATCAAGAAATGCAGAAAAAAAATAAGTGGACCATCCATTAGGCCCCGAGCTTTTGTCTTTGGAAAAAATGGACAAGGCAGTTTTGACTTCAATACTGATATCCTTCCCCAGGAGAAGAGATTATTCTCTAATGAAGAATGAAGGGTAGTGTTTAAGAACTTCCATTTGATCCCCAATATTAGCTTTACCAGGGTCTTTGTATAGAGAGCTAAATAAATTGATTGCCACTTTTTGTAAATCTTGTTGAGTATGAATAGTAACAATCTCCTAAGAAGAAATATCTCAAATAGTATTTATATTTTTTTTATAAGATACATACCTCTGAAAAAAATTAGTGTTGTTGTCACCAGCCTCAATCCACACAGCTCTACTTTTCATTTTCCAAAATTCTTCCTCTCTTTTTGACAGGGCATCCTTCTTACTTTCTAACTCAGCCATCAAAACCTTGTCTTCAACAAATAAATTGACAGTCAAATTCCTTAGCAATATTTCCTTTTATATGAGATTCAGTATGACAAAATAGCTTCTATCCTCTTCCCCTTGTCTTTCTATCTAGTCTTTCACCACTTTCTTCAATTTTGTTGAGTTTCTGAGCCATTTTTTCCATAGCATTTAGCCCTTCTTGAACTTGGATAGAAGGCCACACATCGCGAACCATGCTGCAAAAATATTCCTCCTTTAACCATGCTTGATTAAATTTGAAGGGAAACTTTGAAGATCGATTTTCCCCTTCAACCTATAAGGCTATTGGGAAATGATCATAAATATTAGAGAAAACATTCCAAGACCTGTAATGAACACTGTTGATATTAAAAGGTTCTACAAGGAAGTACCTATCAAGTCTCTTTCCTCCTCCTTCATTACCCAATATTTTGTTCTTCCAAGTAGGAATTAACTTAGTAGGAATTATGTCAATCAAATTGTTTCTTCTGAAAAGATCTTGGAAAAATGAGGCTAAAGGATCAATCGAGGACATCATACCCCAATTCTCATGAGTGTACATAGTGAAGTTCAAATCTCCACCTATAATTAGGTTTGGTAAACTAAGTACACCACTTGCTTCAACATTCTCCCAAAACGCTCTGTGGTCTCTATAGGCAGCGTAGATATTTAACAGTCTGGTCATTTCTTTAAAACCTTGAAGTCTTCCCTCCAACAAAATTCCTTCCCTAGTTTTGAAAGGAATTAGCTTACATTTCCTAAGGTTCTAGATGGCTGTCAAACCACCAGAAATCCCTTCTGAGTCTAGAGCACACGCCTCCCAATCTTTCAGTAAATTTAAAAGAACCTCACAAGCCTTCTTCCATTAGTCATAGTTTCTTGGAAAAGGTAGATACCAACTGGGTTAAACTCTAAAAAACTTATGAGACATCTAATTTTAGGACCCCCCCCCCCCCCCCCCCCCCCCCCCCCCNTTTTGATAATGATACTTCTGCGATTTGGATTATTTCTAAAAGGGCTATGTAACCCCCTTCTCTACTATGGCCTTCCACCTCACAGCTAGCATCTCCCGTCTCCACATCCTTCTTTCTATTCTTTTTCTGAATTGTTGCATTCTGATGCCTGGTAGAGCTTACAGGAATTTTATTAGGGGATTCTAAGGGCTTGTTAACATAAATTGGAAAAAGAGATCCAATTACTTTCCCTATAAAAAATGAAACCTTCATCCCTACCCACCAAGGTTCCAATTACTTCCAATCCCTTTAATAATACAATCATGTTTTCGTTATTCGGAGTCGGTTGAGAATTCACCATCGAAATGCTTCAAGGAAGGAGAATACCCTCAAGAATTTTTAAACGAAACTTCCCCTTCCCTAAAGACCTCATAAACTTTGATACTTTTCAACGAAGGTGAAAATTCTTCCTTCCTAGTCAAAACCCTAGCTTCTAAGCCATTTCCAACTTCTACATACCTCAAACCCTTTCCCTCTAAATTAGGAACAAGAGAATTACCCTCTATACATCTTTCAAATTCTTTCTCTATTGGTTTGATAAAACATAATTCTTTTGAAGGGAGGTATTCATATGGAACAAGAGAGTCGTCAGAAGACTTACCATCAAAAGAAGCTTCTTCCACTACTACCTCAGAGCCCAATTCTGACGGATCAAAGCAAGAGTCTTGATTATTCGCCCTTCTCTGCAAAGGGGATTCCTTGAACCCTAAGAAATTTTGATTTGACAAAGGATATTCAACCTAGAGATGCCTCATGCTTCTGTAGACTAGACAAAGGAATGGTATCTCTTTATCATCCAGTCTTTGTTCCAATACTTGGTCCCCCCATCTTAGATTTACTTTATCCAGAAGACCCTTAACCAAATCAAACTCCACCAAGACCTTTGTCATTCTTTTGTCTCCTGAATGAAACATTTCAGGGTTTACAAAATCAACTTACTAGCTTGATTTGCTAGGTTAATAAGGACCTCCTTAGACCAAAATTGAATTGGAAGGTCAAGAAAAAGCATCAAGAGGTGCCTCTTAAATATTTTTTGCTAATTTGGGTTGAAATTGACATTCCATCTCCATAACACTAAGGGACCTTGCTTTATGATCCAAAATCTATCCAGAATTTGTTAAGCATGTTCTTCTGAAAGAAAAATAAAGCAAAACCACCCGTTAGGAAGCCCTAATACCTACGGGCCATAAGCAATTATCGACTACTAGTTATCCAAAGACCATGCAATCAACTCCACTATGCTCATCTTTACATACTCGAGACGGCCTACCATGGCTCTTTTGGTCGGCCCTTTAACTCTATCAAGCATTAAATCACAACCCAACTACTTGATATACTTTGTAATAGTAAATTCTATTGGCCACTTAAAATAATAATATTTATAATAAATATATTTTTACTAGTCAAATAAACTATATATATAACAAAAAGATACTTTATATAAGAGTCCAATCTTACTTTTTATTATTTAAATTCAAATAGATTAAATATCCCTCTAATAGTTTCATATGTATACTTAACTTTATATATATTAAATTTATTTAAAGTCATCAAAATATTTATTTATATTAAACAAATTATGTTTACTAAAAATTAAAATTAAACTTCAATTAACTAATTAAATTTAACATAAATATTTAATTATGTTACTATTACATATTAGTTGAATAAACAAATATATATATGAAAACCAATTTATATATATATATATATATATATATATATTATCAAAATATTTATATTCAAAAATTTATGCATCTATCATATCATATTTTATTTATATATATAACAAAAAGATGTTTTATATAGGAGTCCAATTTTATTTTTTATTATTTAATTTCAAATCAATTAAATATTTATGTAATAGTTTTATATGTATATTTAACTTAAAAATTACTTTTATGTACATTATTATTATTATAACATTGAGAAAAGGATTAGTAGAGGGTGGAAAGCTTATTTTGGTCTTGAAAATAACTATAAATGAATCATTTGGTTATGTGGGATAAAAAGAAGTTCCTATTTGAAACTCTTGTCATCCATGTTATCTTGTATGGTTGTGAAGTATGGGGTTGCAACATTTCTAGAGAATCTTGAAGAAAGATTGAGCAAATCCAAAAGCGGTATATAACTTATAACCTCAAAATTAAAAGCAGTACATCTTATCATATTCTTCTCATAGAAGTGGGTCTTTCCCCCATCGAGAGCATTACTATGACTAGGTGCCTAATATACAAGCATAAGGTAAATAACATGGGAAACGAGAGACTTCCTAAAATTGCTTTAAACTCAAGTCAAAACCAACTACGCCTTAAGCGATGTTGGTGTAAAGATATCATGGCTTGGTTAAGCCATTGAGGCATTAATGAAAATGACATTTTGCAAAACATTGACAATGTCAAAAATATTATTACTTCTAATTTTAAAGAGAAATTTTGGTGTGAGAAAAATTTAGCGTTTTAAGGAAAATTAAGATACTATAAGGAGGCCATTAATCCTAACTTGGAGGATGAGAAGTATCTCTCGATAGTAACTAGGTCACTGAAGAAAATTAATATAGCCAAGACTAGAAGGAAATCTCATGAACTCCATAGCGAAAGAGGACGTTAGTGTATTCCTAAAATTCCATGGATGGAAAGGGTTAGAAATCCGTGTGAGTCTATGAGCATTGAGGATGAAAGATCTGAGTTTCATAGTATTTGTTAGAATACAAATCTTTATAACCTCTTAACTTGCCAAAACTATAATGAACTTGAAAAGCTTTTTGACAAAAAAAACAAGATTTCAAAATAAACCAAAATATGTTTTTAATATATATAATTTATTTTTAATCATAAAAATATTTATTCTCACAAATGTATATATCCATCATTGTTTTAAGTTATAATAAATCTTTGTCATTAAAAAAACAACACATAATGTCCAACCTTGAAAAATATTTTGAACAAGAAAATGGCCATAATTGACTTTTTAGAATTTGTCACATGAAAATGGCAATAATTGATTTTTGAGAATGTGTCACATGAATCAGGAATCCTAAGTGGAATTGTGTGACTTTCTCAATCTGTTCGAACCGAAGAACTGAGGTGTACACAAATTTCAATGAAAAGAGACGATATTTTCTCTTATAGGTGTGCGTTTCATGTAATCATGGTAAATGATAGCAATATCACTGAAAATTGCATCACACGCTGCCATTAAACAAATGTAAAAGTCATCGAAAGTAACTTTCATAAGACTTTCTCATCTCTTATTCTTAAATTAACCGACGAGGAGGATAAGCACTTCAGCAACATCCCATCTCCATTAATTTGCAAAGCCACTCTGGGCACTTTTCCCAGCCTGTTGTGGTAGAAGGGAACATTCTTCATTATGCGCATTCTCAAATTATACCATAAACAAATCCTTTACGTCATCATTTAATTTCATTGTGGAACAGTGTTAAGTATTTGGTAATGTTAAGTATTTGGTTGCTTGCTTTTTTAAATGGTAGTTTTTTTTTCTCTGACCGAAAGGTTCAGAGCTATGCAGGAGGAATGTTGAAATAATTGTTGCTTGAAGATGAAACAAAGAAAACGCTCTGAATGACAAATTATGAAGACAGTGTGAGGTTTCTGAAAATATGGAATGTCTTCTTCTCACTGACACCCAGCCATATCGAGAGAAAATTGGAAAATAATGGATGTCATATTTGTGGGCCTTCCAATTTCCAAACGAGCTCAACAGGTGCCAGTTACCGCCACAGAACACTTCAGAGAATCAGTTATCAGAGGGAGGGAACGTGTCAAATGAATTCATGCGGCAGAAACAATTAGGCGGTAGTCGTACAGCTGGGAACAACCAAATAACTAACTATTTGATTGCTGACACCATTCTGAACTGGCCGTTTCGCTTTCAGGGGTCACTCTCAAAGCTTTGGTTGGCAGAAGATATAATTAAGCCAACCCACCAGTTTATGTATACATTTTCATCCATGGGATTGTCATATTATATTCATCAAGATGGTTCTATGTACCTTGATGAATAATAATAAATCATGTGATTTATGAATTCATTCCAACTTCCACGTATGCCTTGAAACCAATAATCTATGGATATATGCTGCATTTTCTCACACGTGTAGAAGCACATGCTTTTTTCTTGTGTGAAGAGCATAAAAACATGGTTAACAATGAGTATAGTGCTAATAATTTGGAGAAAAGGATGACTAAGTTGGGTAAAAAGTCAATATTTGGGGTAGCTAACTTTTCAGAGGATGTGCCAATATAGAATTTGCAGATCTGAAATAATGAGTTCTTTGAATTTTGAATTGCAGATGTTCATCACCCAAAATAAGGACGGAAGATTACGATTCAATGCATCATAGAAATTATGTTGTTCGGCTGAATTTAGCAGGGATTCATGTTGGTGATGTGACATGTCGAATTTGTAAAGCTGATTAAGTTAATTAATATTGGAAAACGATGATTATGGTTAGGGAGAATGGAAGCACCCAGAATCTGCATGTTGTAAAGGAGGGGACCATCATAAAAAGTATTATTTTCCACTGTGAGCTACTACTCTAGCATGTCTTGAAACAAGTTTCAGTGACTGGATTTCCGGAACCCAAATAAGTTATTCCAATTGGAAACTCAGTGATGAATTTTAACCCACAACTCTACTCCATTTGCTGGTATCTCAAAAATGAGCAGACATGTGATTTCCTATTTATATTTATTAAACCATAACCTGGAAGTAGAAAGTAATGAGTGTTCCAGTGACAAGGTTAAGACGAGTTCCAGTGAAGGGGAGCCCCAAAAGCTCACAATTTACAAATAAATTTGTACTGAACATCAACCATAGAAATGACACCTGGTATCTATGATGGAAGGGAAACGATTGGAGGAATATATCTATGATGGAAGGGCAAGGATGCCAGAAATATTACATGGCAGCTCATAATGGTAAAGGAAAAGCACATGGAATGGAATAGATGGATGAAAGGAATACGGAAGTGAATAACAGCGGGGAGAAAAGCAGAAGAAGAAAGTAGTGTTCAAGATTCGGTATGGATGTCTAGGTCAGATTCATAAATTAATATATTGCTAACGGCGCACCAAGGACATGGTCCCTTGGCATACTTGACCAGTGGGTCCTTTACGTTTATGCCTGAGATGCATTGGACCATGTATGCCATACTTTACACAAACATACAGGTTTTTAGTTTTATGTATTCATTTCAGCCTTTGTGCCTATATAAGCCCTCATGCTCTCTTCATCAAAAGACAATTAGTTTCCTAGAATCAGAAAAACTAAATGTTTTATGGATTTAGTTGAATGCTTGATGTAGCTGACGTATACTTGCAAGCTTTTGGACAACAGTTGGCGTGGTAGGCTTATTCCCCTCCAAGCCTGCCACAGTCAACAATTGAGATAGTTTGTTGCCCTAATGCCTACTCACCCTTCTGCAATTCCGTGTGGCTCTCCACACCTTTTATGCTTCCCATTCTGTTTGTCCTGATTACAACCAAATTTTCCCATGCAAAATTTCCCTGTTGAACCATTTAAGTCAAAGTGAGTCTTGTGCAAATCTCTCTTGAATGAGTTGTAGTGCAGTTTTCTGCTTGTTGGGCTTTGTTTGAAACTTTGAGTTGTTCGCGAGAAACTGAAGGTTTTGTACTGTGGGTAGTCTCCAAAACTGAAAATACAGAAAATGATTCATGGTGCATCTTTGATATTGTTTAAATATAGCTTTTGTTGAATGGTTGGAGATTTTGAATATTGGGTAAATAGGGAACTGTTTTCTGAAACAACCCACGGGAGAAAAATGCTTTACAAGCAGCCCAACCAGAGCCACGCAATGGTGATGAACATAAGAAAAATGGAGGATGTTGGACAGTTAAGCCAACAGAAGAAGGAAGTAATCCCCGCTACATTATGCCTTGGACAGAAAGATGAGGTGTTCATTCCTATTTACTTTGGGGTTGCTTGCGCTCTTTCTGCTGTCAATCTGTTAGGTACAAGAATGAATGGGCAGAAGATGGTTCTAGGAATGAACGGCAGCTCTAAATCAACCCAAGAAGTGCTAAACGGAGCTGCTCAACTGCTCGGATTGCTCGTCTGGAAAGCTCAGAGCCTCGTAGCAGATAAGAATGATGCAGCAGAAGTATGGGAATTAGAGAAAATTGCAATGCTAAACAACGTTGCCAAGGCTAAAACCGAGGTGGCAGAGATGAAGAAGCAAAGGGCCGAGGATGCGAAAGCTAATGAGAAAGTAGTTGCAATGTTTGCCACCCAGGAGCAGAACTGGAAGAACGAAAGAAAGAATCTGAAGCAACAAATGGAAGCTCTTCTGAAAGACCTTCAAGCTCTTCAAGCTCACACACAAATGGCCGCACATGATCATGAGAACAAAATCTGTTCAGAATGTTTACTAAAGGAGCAGAGGATATCTGATTTAAATGAAAAGATTGGTGAGAAAGAGTTCCTGATGATGGCAACAGTAGAAGCAGCTGAAGCAGAGCGTCAAGGGAGAAATGAACTCCAACAAAAATATAGCAGAGCAGAGGCTATGGTTGAGGATTTGAAAGAAAAACTCTCTAAGGAAACAGAAGAACGCGAGGCTGAATTCCGAAGGCACAAAGCTGCTTTTATAGACTTTGTATCCAATCAAAGACAGATGAAAGTTGAGATGAGTCAAGCCCTGAGACAGCTTGAATCAGCCAAAAGAGAGTGCGAAATTATTCTCAATGAGAAGAAAGAAGCAGAGGCTGTAAATCAGAGCCTTTCACTGCAAATTGCCCACTTTGAAAAGGATATCCAAGAAAAAGATGAAGTCGTGTCCACAATGTTAAAGATATCCAATGTAGATGCAGAAGAAAGACAAGAACTTCAGAAAGAGCTTAAGATATCAAAAGCATTGAGAAGGCAAGCAGAGTTGGAAGCTGAAAGGTGGAAGAGGGAATGTGAAGGGAAAAGCCACAATACCAGGAAACCACGATGGAGATTGAGAAGCAGTACAGCTAGTCGGGCAGATTCTAGAACTGATGTATATACAGAAATGAAAAGATTGCAGGCTGAGGAGCTAAGGAGTTTGCACATGAAGTATGGAAACCAGGTACAATCCTTGCAAGATAAGATTAAGAAGTATGAAGAAAAATTAACCAAATTGGAAGAGAGTATTCTAATACATTTGGGCCACAAGGAAAGAAGCTCTTATTCAAAAGATCTCCAGGTGGGCTGTTCAAATAGTGAGGGTAAAGATCTAGTAGAAGTGAGGGATTCTCTAGAAGCCGATAATTGTGCTGAGCAGCCCCTACTTCCATTTGCCAAGGTCCGTCTTATACCTTATATAGACACAGAAAAAGGTGACAAGTCGAAGATGCCAAAATGGAATAAACTCTTCATGGCAGCCAAGCCAACTACAGAAATGCTGCAAAGAAAGAATGAAAATCCTGGTAACCTCTGCAACACCATTTCTATCCTTGTTTCCATCTAAGCAGCATGTCTGTAGTTGTTCTCTTCAATAAAATCTGTCCTGTTTCTTTGACAATATCGTGGGTTGTTACTTTAGGTAGAATCTTTTCATTATACCATTCTGTTTTATTGTCTATTTCATTTCATTGTAGAAGATCAAGCATCATGGGGATGGTAGATAGTGTATACACCATGAATGATGAAAACTTTGGCTGTTTGTTTTGTGTGAAGTGACACCAAGAGTGCTGGATAGATTAGAACTAGAGAACGGTAGACATCCTGCACCACTTGAACAGAAACACTGGCTAGAGTTGAATGCATTTTCAAGGCAGATGAGAGTTAAAGACGAGAAAATGGATTATTTCCGTTGGCATATGATGAATATGGAAAAAGATTCAAAGAGATTACAATCAGAGATAGCAATTCTAAATCACAATCTAAAGCAGACTAGGGAAGAGAAAAGTTTGTTGGAATCTATGTTGAATGAGAAAAATCGTGACTTGAAATCATTGAGAGAAAGGTTGAATTTCCATGAGAAAAAGAATGATAATAAAATACATTCTGGTTTTCTCCAAAACAGACCTTATGAAATGGATGCTGAGGCACTGCGTTTGGAAGTAAAGGCAGTTAAAAGGAAATTAAGGGAGAGAGAGCGGGAACACAGGACCATATTAATCAAAGTTTTAGAGGAGGTGGAAAATGAGCTTCAAGAGAAGGAATATAAGCTAGCTGTAATTGAAGCAAAATTGATTAAAGCACAGATACAGTATGAGCAGGAGAGAAAAGCCAAAGAAAAGATTACATCTGAGATAATGAAAAATAAAACTACACGGCAGGACTGTTCAATAGATCTTGATGTTGAGGAGCATGAATCTTGTGAAAAATATGTCATATGTGCTACCTGTCTGGAAGCAGAAGAACTGTCTGAGATGATTTCTGAAGCAAGGGGTCGCATGAAGCAGATGGAAAATCACCATGAAAAGCAGTTAAAGGGTCTTATTGAACAGGCTGCTAAAGTTTCCAAAACTGGTTGTCAGCTTAGGACAGTGAAAAACTTGCTTCAGGATACAGAAGAGAAAATTGAAAGTTCAGCAGACTGTAACATGCATAAGGCTGTTAAAGAAGAACAGGATAAATCTATATACACAGTTTATTTTCGTGAAAAGGTAAATGATACTGATAAACATGTCTCTTCAGTGGTGCAGAGGAACTTATGTCCTGAAACATGTAATTCGGGGAATGTTATTGAGCATCAAGAAGAGGACGTGATTAAACATCCAAAACTCCAGGCAGGACTTGGGGGCTTAGGTGACTGCCAGAATGACCCAAAAGCCAACTCTCTTGGTTTCCAGACTGAAGTTTTGACGCTCACAAACAATGGACCTTCAAAAGGGAAAGCTATCCATAAGGGTCAGTGTTCGACATTTAACAAAGCAGAACTGTCAATAGGGGAAGGTCAAGAAAGTCAGACCCAAAGGCAGGTATGTTGAAATTCTTCTCTAAAAGAAACTACTTAAGCCATGCATTGTTTGATTCTCTGCTATGCTCATGAAAAATATTTGAATACTTAGTGTCTTGCTAACTATGTGATTTCTTGAAATTTTTCTCATTTCTGAACTACAAGAAAAGTTGTCCATCCATGCAAAGAGTAAAATTATCACTATCAAATCAAGTATGGACCAAGCTGCATTATGTTCAGGCAATTTTATTCTTCTTCCATCTTGTGTATTTATTTTCATGTTGCAGGCTTCTAAGGAAACCATGCTATGTACAAAAGCAGTTACTGAGACAAAATTTCATGGAAGAAATTTCACTGTTTCTTCTGATACATCAGCTTCCGTGAAGAGTATGCTAGAAGGGTAAGAACAGTCTAATGCCATTGAGATTTTGATTTGCTTCAAGAATGTTAGAGAGAATGCGTTAGATGCAGCTCAGTGGCCTCCAAATATCACTCTTTGAATATCACTGCTATGAATAGATCCTTTGCTTTAGATCAGTGCAAGTACAGTTTTTTTTAAGATCGGAGCCCTCATTTGCATGAGCTTTTGTTTTGTTTAGAAGAGATTCCTCCCAGAAAAAGGATGCTGAATTAGTGTCAGCCTCTTCAAAGGTTGAAGAAATTGAGCGAGAGCTAGAAAGGCTAGAGAAAATGAGCAAGACTGATGGCTTAGAGTTCCTAAATACCAAAGATGTTGTACCAATGATCAAACATGTTGAAAATAGCAAGGAAAATGAGCAAGTGCAATCAACATGGGCACCAATTTCTGCAGTTGACTTACTTAAGAAACAAGTTAAGAGATACCAATCTCTTATAGCACAAATTGAGGATTTATGTAAACGAATGGTAAGCTTTCATGCCCACAATGCACTGCCATTTTAATTATATAGTGAACACAGGCACTTGAGACCAAGTCTAGCAGTTCTCTGCAAATGCAACCTGATCGAGAACCCAAGTATTGTAAATGGTCTAGGTTTGGGGATCTGAACTTGTTAGCAGCATATGATTCCCATTTTTATCTTTGCATGTACACCATGAGTTTGCTTTTTATGGTTATAATGGTTTGATAAATTGCTCCAAATTTTCTGACATGTAAGATCATTTTCCTTGCCAGCATGAAAAAAACTCATTGGGAAGCATGGACAGTTCTCTTAATGGTGGAACAGCAGAGCAGACTGTAGCACAGGAGCTGTTTCTAATAGAAACATTCCAGCTTCAACGATATGCAGTTGCAACAGGGCAGAAACTGATGGCAATACAACGTAGACTTCTATGTAATTTAGGTGCTTCAAACAGTGATCTTGCTCCTCCAGCTGTACTGAATATTAGGGAGTCTGTTGAAAATGCTAAAAGTCATCTCAGGGAAATACAAAGGATTGTGGAGGTCTGGATAGCCAGAATCATTGGTGATCTGGAGGGGATGCTAGCACGTAAGGGGATCTTGCATGTAAGGCACTAATGGTCCTTAGGAAATCCTTTCATCTGAATATCAGTTTGTTTGAATCCAACTTTTGTTTGAGGGCCATACAAGTACACTTAGATGGATCTCTACGGCTAGAGCTGATTTTCTGTGTTTCTCTATGTGATTGTTCATTGCTTTTAGCAAATGGGTTTTAAGAATCATTTACCAATTCTTGCATACAATCAGTTTTCTGCCAATTTCCATACACAATCATATCAGTTTGCGTACAAATTATACTTTCTATTGCAATGGATAATGCTTGAGACAAGCTTGCAAATTTGTTGTCATCAAATAATAAGATTGTTTATTTTTACATGTGTAAACTTTTATAGCTCAAGTGCATTCATACCTGCATCTCTATCGTAAGCGCTTTTCAATAACTAACAAACTGTCCCAGTTTTCTTTCATTGCATGTTATAATTTCATTTGCAGCTTCATGCTGCTTCATTGATCCTTCCAAGAGTTTAAAACTAGAAGAACGACATATTCTGTTTTGCAGGTAATGCCAACAGACTGGAGGAAAAAGCAGAAGCCAAAGTTTGGAAGAAATAAGATTCCTTCCAGATCTCTAAGGTGTGCAGCTTGTGAGCACTCAATTTTCTTGATTTATCATATTTGTGCTGAGAAATACATGAAGATTTATGTGGAGAATTATTCCACCACAAAGCCCACAGCAAGTTGGAAAGGAGAGCATTAACTTTTTTTCTTCTATAATGGCAGAAATAAGGCCTCAATTGTTAATTGTTAATTGATAGTTGGTTTAATTGTTAATGGTTAATTGATTCCTTATTTGTGCAGGGTGGAGCGGAATCCAACCAAGCATCTACTGAATTGAAGATTCATGCAGATCCCAGCAAAGGAAGGTCTGTTCTTTGGGAACAAATTTTGCATGGATATTGCTATGAATGGAGAAATTAAGGTATTGCCCAACGTACAGAAGCTTCCACTATCAACATATAGAGACAGCATTAGCATTTGCATATATGGGTTCTGTAATAGTATCAAGTATAGTTTTGCCCCAGTCATAGGGTTGAGGTAGGCACGGAATTTACAAAATTGTATCTTCCTTTGATCCAAAGGCATACAAGAGATACAGTGGACTGTGAACACTTGAGAAATAGTTTACTCAGATTCCAGAATATGTAAGCTGTACCAGCTATTCAAAGGTCAAGACGTCCTTCTGGATGATTGTCTCTCTCTTTCTTGGTCAATATTCATCATCTGTGTAAATAATTGTTGCCATGAAATCATATGGCTTTTCCTTGTAAAATATTTGAAGGCAATTTTCAAGCTTTGCAATATCTGTCTTGACATGGACTTTCCTTGGAAAAACTGAGCACATTGAAAGGACCCCTTTTATTCAAAGAGCATTTATGATAATGATTATTCTAGGTGAACCTTCGTGTATATACGGACAAGAAGTTCTAAAGATAAGCTTGCTATCATAGATCCATCTTATCCATCTTAACCCCGGGAAAGTTAAAAGAATTACAGGTACCTGAACCTTTTTGCACCATATATTCTTTCTTTATATAAAATTGAGCTTTACACTTGGTTTAAAATCCCTCTTTTTCTGCTTAATAGATCCATACTGATGGTTTGCATTTTTAATCTTTCTGGCTGCTTAATAGATCCAAGGTTAAGATGTATCTATACTAGTTAATAACTTAATACTAGTCAGTTCTTTACTTTATTTTTACGTTCTGGTAATTAAGAAGCCTTAGCAACTTGCTGTGGGTGCAATAAACAGTTTTCAAGATTGGAAGAGTTCGTAATAAACGAGTTCCATTTTCAGAAGACTCGGGAACTTGTCATATTCTTGCAATCACATTGCTAAAAACAAAGAAGTTCTTAACTATCTCAAATAATACTTTACCTGAGAAAAATAAAATATGCAAGTCTCCTTTGAACTAGAAATTCGATAGACTACCGTGGCTTTATCACTAAAATTGCTGAGATTGCAGAGTCTGAACCTCTTCAATCTTAGCTTTCAATTCCTTCCCTCAAAGCATTAGCGGGGAGATAATATAAACGAAGAACAGACCAATACGGGAACTCTACTTCCCAACGTAATGTTTAACTAAGATTCAACTGAAAAACAACAGTATTTCTGTGCAAGCCAAAACAGCAAGTGTTTTCGTTGATTCAAAACATACTGTAATTCAACATACTGTAATTTTTACGTGCGTATATGAACTCTTTTGACAGCTACAATAACTCTTTTAAGAAAAAACTATAAGAGAAATTCCGCTACAGGGCTGCGACTATGCTGTACAGATATTCAACTAATGTCAAAATGAAGCAAAATAACAAACCCAAAGAATCCATACCCAATAGCGCACACAGATTTATATTGTAGAAAAACTCTTTTGGGGTTTAAAGTCTCCAGAAACTATATTAATGAAGAAACAAATTTACGGAGTTTTTGGTAACAGGTAATATTGGATGGCAGCAAGATTCTATATCCTCCCTCTTGTTCTTGCGTCCTGCTGTGACTGCAGTTTTTGCATCTCCTGCCTTTCTTCTGCCTCTTCCTTGCTAATTCGGAGTACAAAGTGCCCTTGTTCCCTATCCAGCCACTACTCTGCCCCCAACTCGTTTCTTCTTCCGATGACTCTCGGGTTCTTACCAAGTTCTTTGTACAGGATTTTGCCCCCCCAGCTTTTTTTCTTCTTCCGATGACTCTCGAGCTCTTACAAAGTTCTTTCTACAGAATTGATATTGCTTACTGATGATGGCCTCAGAATTGCCCAGGACTGATAGAACCAGGTAGTCTCTCATTCTATCTATTTACAGGCTTCTGCTCTCTTGAAACTGTGTCTTGGCTCCATTGACACTGCGACATCAATACGCTTTCCCTTGCTCCATGAGCTTGCACCAAGAAATGAACAACAAAAGCTCCCCACTGCTTGTGAACTGTAATTTTTTCAAAGTACTAGAAATCTGAAAAACTACAATAGTGTTGTCACTAAAATCACTGAGGTTGAAAAGGTTGAATCTCTGAATATTGTTAGCGGTCAATGCCTCCTCTCGAAGCATTTTCAGGGAGAAAAGAAATGAAGAACGGAGCAATACCAAACTCTGCTTCCAAATGTAATCTCTCACTAATATTCAATAGATAAACAGCAATATTTCTGTGTAAGAGGATACAACCTGTATTTTTTGTCGATTCACTACATGCTGTAATTTTTATGTACGCATATGAAATCTTCTACAACCACAACCACTGGAACTAAAAAGCTATAAGAGAACCTCCGCAGTTTTTTTAATGTACTGCACATGTATTCGACTAATGCTAGAATGAAACAAAGCAGAACTCGAAGAATCCACACCAACAGTACACAGATTGACACTGTAAAAGAATCTCTTGGTTTACAAATAACACCAGAAAATATATCAATGAAGAGAGTGAATTTCCAGAGCATTTGGTCATTGAGGATCTTAGACATTTGTGCCCTAATCTCGGCAGCAAGCTTTACATCTTTCTTTTGGCTTCAACCTTTCTGTCCTCGACCTTCTTCTATGTTTCCTTTGTTCAATGGAACTACAAAGTTCCATGGTTGCTTATGCACCTCCATTCATTTCGAAGTTCTTATCTTTGAAGAATTCCATTGTTGCTTATGCACCTCCACTCATTTCGACGTTCTTATCTTTGAAGAATATTTGGTCCCTAGGGTTTTCACTTTCAATTAGCATAACCTCGCTATGAGGGAAAGGCATTCCAACTGCATCATGATGGAGATCTTTGAATAATACTTGGTCAATAGGGTTTTCACTTTCAACTAGCATAATCTCAATATGAGGGAAAGGCATTCTAAGTGCATCATGATGGTTATGGAGTTCAAAGTCAGGCATTGTAAGTGCATCATGATGGTTATGTAGTTCAAAGTGGGAGGATTTCGTTTTTGATAGGAATTTAATATTTCAAATGGCCTTTTCTCAAGGGCACATGTAAATGGATATATGGTAATAATGAAGCTTGTTTTCAATAACATTATGATGATGATATATAAAGAGAATATGTGAATGGATATATGGTAATAATGAAGCTTGTTTTCAATAACATAATATATAAAAAGAATCTTAAGGCAATAAAAATATGGAATGTTGTTGGTATCGAAACATTTATAAACATCACTTGTATAATTAATTAAAGGCTAAAAAAACCAAAGTCAAGTATAGTGAGTTGTGACTTTGAGAGTGGGGAATGCCTATTGGCAACTTGAAAGCAAGGAGGCATTTTGCACTTTTGACATATATACCAAACCAACCACATATTTGTTTTATGTTGTGACCAACCTCATAAAATGTATTATACATGTCTTTTTTGATATATGGCTTAGATACTTATTTCACCAATCTTTATTGTGTATGGACACATTGGTTGCATATTGCAACCAACCTCATAAAATATATTTTGCATGTCTTTCTTAATATATGGTGTTATTGGTTGAAATGGCAGTCCAAGCCACCGACAAGCATATGTGGAGAAAGTGACCACTGTCACTTCTTCAAACTTCTTCGAAAGTCGAAACCTCCTAGGGGAGAGCCCTATGTAACTCTACAAAAGACACTTAGACACCAAATATATCTCGTGTGTGTTTAAGGTGAGCGACCAATGCATAATGGAGTCAATAAAAAAGTGGAATATATGTACTATGTAAGTGTATGCAAAATATGCATTTATTTAATAAATAAGCAAACGACCAATACCAGTCTCATAACAAATATGCAATGTCATGGCAAATATGGAGGATCGTTAATCTAATAAACCAATTACTTGCAATATGTAATGTTACGAAACAAATGTCATCCACGAGTATTCAGTTAATTTCTTAAATCAGTACCTTAGAGTTATCATTCCTCTAGTAATAAGTGGGACATGAAATCATAAGTATTTATCATTATCAAATAATAATTTAAAACACATGCACATCAGTATGTATCAGTCAGACATGCTAATATTATGACAACAGTAGTAGTTTAGGCATTCACTTTAGTATAAGAAACAACAACGTGCATGTAACCAAGCATTTACCAAACAATTGGTATCAACTTTGAAAGCAGGTTGCATGTGTTTATTAGTAACAATATCATAAATAGTATGCAGCAGTAGAAAACTAACATTAATAATGTCCTTCCAATTCATACCAACAAAGGATAGTGACCATCTAACTGATGTTTGTTTTTCATTTCGTTGGGTTCAATGGATTGAAGTGCAAGGGAAGGTAAAACTGAGTAAAAGGGAGGGCCCAAAAATTTAGGGTTAGGAATTTTAGGGTCTGGAAAATTTAGGGCCCGAAATTTTAGGGAGGACTCGGAATTTTAGGGCACGAAAATTGTGGGCACGGAATTTTAGGGCCCGAAACATTAGGGCACGGAATTTTAGGCCACGAAAAATTTAGGCCGCAAAATTTTAGGGCCTAAGATTTTAAGTGTCGAAAATTTCGGGAGGACTTAAATCGGCCAAATATTTGATTTTTATGAAAGTTTATAAATTTTGCAGACCTAAAACTAACATATAACTAACCCTAGAAACTAGGTTTTGAAAATGAAAAGATGTGAAGACAAAGGAAAGCAACCCTAGAAAAATCCCTACCTAGCATAGGGCATCTAGGGAGGATGGCTTACCTAGTGAGAAAGAGATCCTAGGTCAGACAACTATCCTAGAAAACTAAGGGAAAATCCTAGAGGACTCTCACAAGAAAACGTCAATCTACTTACTAAGGTGACAAGAAGGTTGGAAATGGCATATTCTATGAGAAAATGCAGCACTAGGGCTACCATTTATTCATGACCATGCATCATCTACCAATGTTCAAACAAAGAGATAAGAATCCAAACCTCCATGTGCTCGTGTTTAGCCAACAAATCCAAGCATCACTTTACAAAAGAATTTCACCAAAGAACAAAAAAAAAACTTGCATAACCCAAAAAATCTCCCTCAAGAGGGGCACATCTCTCCAAAACTCCCTAAGAAGGGTAGAACAAATGCATAATGTTTTATCTCATGAGTCTTGTTTTTAAAATGAAAGTGAGGAGATCTATTTCTATGATCGCACACTCATTTTTACAAAATATCCAGACCTACATACCTTAAAATAAGTCAATTTGAAATTATAAAATGTCAACTTAAAATTTAAAAAAAAAATAATCCTTAGGTGTGGCTCATTGGCGTCGATTGATATGAAGTCACTTGTTGTAAATGGAAGTCATAAGATCAAATCCCACCTGGGTTTACATGTGTCCTATGTCTTGCGGGCGGGTGTGGGACACCTAGGGGTATAGTGGTAGTGGGAATGGATCCCTGGACCCCGTGTAATGTGAGTACCATCACAACTCTAGTTGTTGATTCCCCTAGTTACAAAAAAAAAGCCTAAGGTAGGCTACCTGGGGTATTTGTATCCCTAGGTGCCAAAACATGCTAAAATAAGCAAATCACTTCGAACGAAAGGTTGGAGTGAGATGGAGGGAGGGTGTCATGCCCCATCTAACCCGCAGAATGTGGTAAAATCCCTCAATACCCTCCTCAAAGCATGAAAAGGCCTGGCATGGAGGGTGGCTTTCCTCTGAGGAAATAAGGACAAGGAGAGCAAGGACCCACTAACTGAGGGAAAGGCATTCTAAGTGCATCATGATGGTTATGTGTTCTCATCTTTTGTAACGAACATAAAATATATAAATATTAAAAATAATATTAATAGATAATTATTAATTAATAATTAATAATTATCAAAGAGTCATGACTGTAGGTTGGAAAGTCATGAATGGACGTATATAAGTCCAACCATTGTAAATGTATCATATCTATTCTATCATCAATATATATATTATTATGGCTTATTTAATATTCTAAGTCTTTTGGTAATATTATTTGTGTAAAATGAATAAGTATTCACTTCATTGGTATCAGAGCCTCGTTAGCTAGATTCTGGCCTTTGGCCATTTTATCGGTTTTTAGCCATTATTTCAGGTTTCCTGAATTGGGTCTTTGACCATAAAAATAGAAAGTAAAAGGAAAAAAAAATGCGAGAAGTAAAAACAAAAGAAAAAAGAAAAGAGAAAGAGAAGAAGGAAGAATAAAAAATAATAATAATAATAATCTAAAGGAGAAGAATGTAAAAAGATAAAAAGAAAAAAGAAGGAAGAAGTAAAAATAAAAAAAAATTAAAAAAAGAGAAGAAGGGAGAAGATCCCATAGGAAAGAAGAAAACAAAGGCTCGTGGTTTTATAAAACAAACCCTTAGTGGATATTAAATAATAGCTCATACCTTAATTAGGTTGAGTTTAGTTTTTAATTCTCTTTATTAAATAACATAAAAGTTAGAAGTGCATAAAGAAGTGAGATTTGAACTTGGGTGGGGAAGTTAACAATCATTCCTCCCAACCACCCAATCTACTCACATTTTACAAAACTTAAGGGAAATAAAAGATCAAAAAGGTGCATAATAATTGATACTAAAAAGCAAGTGAGATTGAACCTAGGTGGGGAAGTCAAAGGAAAAACAAAATCGAAGACCATCATCATCTAGTGTAGAAGAAATCAGAGATCATGGAATCTGGTTTGCGACTACAAATAGAGAAATTAGAAGCCAAGTTAAAGCCTTATCGAAGAGACAATGAAGAATCACGAAACACAAATACGAACTCGGAAGTAATAATTAAAATACATGAGATGCAAAAAGAGCTCAAGGAACAAAAAAATTTCGATCAGAAAAGTCATATAGAAAAATTGTCTGCCCAAATTGAGAAATTAAAAAGCGAAAACGAATTTAATCAGAGATTAAAAAATTAAGATATAAATAAATAAATAAATGATTATGAAGTGGAAATAGTGACGATTGAACAAAATCATTAGCAACAAAGATGAAGAACTTACGCAGATACGACATAAATTAGAAAATCAAGAGTCAGTGATCGACCAGTATCGACAACAGATAAAAGTTCTTCAACAACAAAATGACGACTCTAAAAAGACTCATAAGTCGGAGATCGCAAAAAGTAATAAAACACTATCCAGCAATTCCGAAGAAATTTTTAGATTAAGGAATCATAACAAAACACTAGTCACAAAAATTAAGAAATTGAAAAATAGTCGGAAGACAGAACAATCTACGGAAGACATTGAAGGGAAACTTCTAGACAAGCAGGAATAAAATGATTGCATCAAAATTCATAACAAAGATCTTAAGGAACAACTTAAGAAGTCTGAAGATGACAGAAACAAGCAAGTGGAAGTGATTAAGAAGTTTCAAAATGTTTACGTGCAGTTGAAAAAGATGCAGAAGGAAACCTTAAAACCTCAAGGGACGAAAATACAACTTCCAACTCAAAAGACGATACTCGTAAAAGAAAATGACATTGTGAAAATTCCCTATCGACACCCCAACCATAAAAACTGAAACTCTAAAAAGTGGGAAATGTCGAAAGATAATGATACTAATATGCTCAAAGCTCCTATCGACAGATCAGTCGAAAATCCAAACAGTCAACAACAAATCAATTTAGGATGGATTGACCCATCCACATATCGAAAGTTATGCTCTACACTTAGCAGTTCGTATCAACATGTTTCTTCAGCCACGACATCACAAAGAATGACGCGACAACATTATAAGGCTTTGAGGACAAAGCCTTTCTAAAGAGAGTGGCAATGTAACAAACATAAAATATATAAATATTAATAAATAATATTAAGAAATAATCATTAATTAATAATTAATAATTATCAAATAGTCATGACTGTAGGTTGGAAAGTCACGAATGGACGTATATAAGTTCGACCATTGTAAATGTATCATATCTATTCTATCATCAATATATATATTATTATGGCTTATTTAATATTTAAAGTCTTTTGGTAATATTATTTGTGTAAAGTGAATAAGTATTCACTTCATCTTTGAAGAATACTTGATCAATAGGGTTTTCACTTTCAAATAGCATAACCTCAATATGAGGGAAAGGCATTTTAAGTGCATCGTGATGGTTATGGATTTTAAAGTCAATATGAGGGAAAGGCATTCTAAGTGCACCATGATGGTCATGGAGTTCAAATTCAATCTAAGGGAAAGGCATTCTAAGTGCATCATGATGGTTTTGTAGTTCAATGTGGGAGGATTTAGTTTTTGGATAGGAATTTAATATTTCGAAAGGTGTTCTCCCAAGGGCACATGTGGACATATGGTAATAATGAAGTTTTTTTCAATAACATTACAATGATGATATACAAAGAGAATCTTAAGGCAATACAAATATGGAATGTTGTTGGTATCGAGACATTTATAAAAGTAATTTGTATAATTAATTAAAGGCTAGAAAACACCCAAACTCCAGTATAGATAATTGCGACTTTGAGAGTGGTGAATGCCTATTGGGAACTTGGAAGCAAGGAGGTATTTTGCACTTTTGACATAAACCAAACCAACCAAGGAGGACAACCCAAATATTGAGGTTGTGTGTGCATTAATCGCATTATCTTGCATACATCTTCATCATGTGTGTCCAATAGCATGCACATATTCCTTCTATATTGCAAACAACCTCATAAAATATATTCTACATGTCTTTTTTTATATATGGCTTGATACTTATTTCACCAATCTTAAGCTTTATTCTGTATGGACACATTGGTTGCATATTGAAACCAACCTCAAAAAATATATTTTTCATGCCTTTCCTAATATATGGTTTGATACTTAATTCACTAACTTTTATTCTGTATTTAACTTCATTCACTTTGTTGAGCATGCACACAATTAAATTGTTTTCCATTTCAAATCTCACCTTACTTGTCCAACAACTTTATAGAACTATGTTTTCTAAGGTATGTTCAATTATGCATTGGTTAATTGAATTTTAGGGATATGTAGTTGTTGTTAGGAAAGCATGGCCGATGTTGGATGTGTGTGGGGTGCTACTACTATTGTGTATAAGGTAGGATTTACCTCTACTTGTGTCTTGGACAATCATCTTCAATGATTCTTTATTTTTATTATATTTGTTTGCTAGTATTGTAGCAATATGTGGAATATAAGTTGTTGATTATGTGATAAATTTATTTTACATGGAAGCATTAGCCTCTCTCTTTGAATAATGTTATTATTTGATCAATTGAAGTTACGAATTGTCATGCAATGTTCAATGTAATGTCTATTATCTTAGGTTAGGTGAGCTCCATGCATGGTCTAAGCATTTCATGTTCTTAAACAAACCATACCATGTGGAAAGAAAGAAAAATTAAATAACATGGATATTGAACAAACCATTGATCTAGGAAATATGAATTTCTAAATTGCAAATTTTCCACAATATACTTTGAAATCAAAGTTAAAATCACTTTAATACTTTACTTATATGGTCCATTTATCTTTACATCCATAAGTAAATGATATTATTTGTAACGCCTCTTTTTGACTTTACCATCTAAACTACCATTACATATCTTGTATTTTGTTGATTCTTTGTGGAACTCAGTCAATATGATGGCATGTGGACATATGGACCTACTATGTTGAGAAAGTGTTGATGCCTAGAAAAATTCCCAGGTACTGACAGTAGGGATTCTCCCAGATAAACAATCCCAATTAGATCTTCCACCGTTTGGTCTGGGGAATCCATCCGCTTAACGGCCCGACTACCATAGATTAAGTTGTTTAAATCTTTACCGGTTACGACCCGGTCCGTTGTTTAAGTTATTTTCTTTTTAAAGATGAGATGTGAGTGCCTAAATGCATATAATTGATAAGAAGAAACCTCACAAGTGATGCGCAGGTTCTTACCTCTCGTCTTACTGTTCCTGCCTTCTCAATTATTATTCTAAAACTAAGACTAAGCTAATCTATCGTATTCTAACTTATCATATCCCCGTGGGGAGCAAATTTAAAGTTGGAGCAATGTACTGTAACTATTCATATTAATCTCACAGATAGTTGTTTCAATTTCATATGCATATTTACAACAGAAATAATATCAAAGGTAGCTCTGACATAATAAAACATTCATCGCTCATTTCATACACAGACATTTATATGGAAAGCAAAATCATTCATCACCAAAGAAGTAATTTAGAATAGTTAGAACAATCTCACAATTGCATGGAAACCAGGAGAAGTAATTCCACATTGCGACTTCCAAACAATCCAAGAAAATTACTATGCAGCCTTTCCCAACAATAACAAGTCCTTCTTTATCAGCAAAAAATTAGTTCTCTTACAAATAGTCCAGCCTTCCTTGTGCTAGCAAAAATTATATCTATTGTACTTTCTACCCCTATTTATTACAATTTGAATTTGTCATTTTGTGACCTTTGGCCTACCCTAACCCTAGAAATTCCCACAATTTGCCTTTTAGGGTTTTACATGGGAAAATACATACAGTTCCATAAGAAACTAACTTTATGTGGGCCCTGCCCTATTGGAAACATACACAGCCCATGTGCTGGCCTCCTCATCAATATTTTTGTACTTTATTGGCTCAAGTACTTGTACAGTCACTTCATGCATTGACAGTTGTGTCTCCATACGTGTTTGGTCGCAGCGGAAGAGATTGTGATGCCGATAGTATCGGCGAAAACGTTTGAATTATTTCGACCGTGTCGATGATATTGTTTATGTCATGTTGATAGTATCGACATATTTACCCCAAAATATCTTATTGCGATACTTGCGATTGTTTCAGTGAGTCCTGAAGATCGTGTTTCTTGATTGAAACTGCCGAATTCTTCATAGAAAATTCACGAGTCTCCTCTTGTTGTTTCGGCGGAATAAAAGAGTCTTCTTCAACTGTGTCAGCGAGAACTCACCGAAAACCTCCAATGCAACCGTATCAGCGAAAAACATCATGTTTCCCCAAGGCACTTGTCAAATTCCTGTAGATGTGCCATATGTTGATCTTTCCCGAGAAGATCAGTGGTCTTTGGAACCAAAGGAATTTGGCCTTTTCAAGGACTTGTTCTATCTTTTATAGAAGGCCTCGCACTTTCAATGGTTTTAGCAATCTCATTGCTCAACCTTCAAACGATCTTCCTACAAAAATTAGAAGTGTTGCTTCTGATTTTAGGCCCTCTGGAGTTTGTCTCGTACTCTTCTTAGTGAGTTAATCAAACTCAATGAATCAACAACACATGTAATACATGAATGAAAGGATAATAAAAAATGAATCTGAACTCTAAAAAACATTTAAACAAGGCCCTATTAAAGCAACAATAATTTTCCAAAAACACTGCAACTAAGCACCTTATCCTTTGTTTCATTATGCATTTTCACTTGCATGTTTATTAATGTTTGTTGATCTTTTATGCAAGTTAAATGGAGTTCACAAGCTTTATTTCCAACCCTTTATTTATTAACTTCAAAATGTCGAGGCAAAGGGTTTTTTTAATCACAAAGTTAATGTGGTTGTTGGGTGAAAAAGTAATTTGGTGTGAATGTTTTGATCTCTATGGAGGAGAAAGTAACACCGATGTATGTTGGCACGATTCATAAAAAGGCCTCTGATACTATCGACGATGCTCTGTGAGTTCTCTCGACTATTTCAACAGGAAATATTGAGTCTCCCCAATTTCCTCCAATTGGCTTCTTCAACGCTCAGTTCAACCACTTCATTGTATCGATGGAGAATTACGAGTTTCCATGAAAACTTGGTAACCTTTTAAAATCGACAACATTCATTGAACCTCTCCGGTCACTTCGGCGTAAAAACACGAGTTTCATCAATGGCTTCGGCGAGAACGCGCTAGTTCCTTCCAACAGTTTCAGCGGAGATGTTCAAGTTTCTCTGAAAATGTGCGAAATTGAAACAAAATAAAAAATACTATGCCGACTATATCGGAGCAACTAGCCGAGCTCCTTCGATTCATCGGGGAAACTGGCCAAGTTTCTCCGAATGTCGGAGAAAAATGGTGAGTTTTACTTGGCTAAACAAAACAGTCTTTTGAAAAACTAAGTGTGCAAGATGGACTTTCATGAGTTAGAAAACTAGTTTAACTAATCTTGCAAACAAAAAAGGAGGGGCCCTAATATATAAAAAAAAAATTGGGGAAGCAGTTGCAACAACAACAATTGGCAACTAGCTGGGGAACAAATATCTCTTAAAAAACTATCTTTGGAAAACAATACTGCTACATGGTACTAGATTGTGGATATACAACAATTATTCAATGCATTCTTCGAGATCATTTAAAAAACTAGACTTATCCAGGGACGTAATTTTGCATGCATCACATTGATTGTCATTTTTGGGAGTAGGGTAACCAGGATTAGGAGTCCTCATAACTCTCTTAGGGCCAAAATATGAAATTCATTTTTCCTCTGTCTTTTGGTTGCCACTAGATATGACTCCACAGGATTGTAACAAGGTTAAACGGATGCATTCGTTTATTCCTCATTCCCATTATATTAGCATTATTTTTTTATGTTTTCTTTTCAATGACATTTGTCTTCTGAGTCTTCCTTGATTGCTTCTTCCACTTTGAGAATTTGGTATGGGTTCTTCCATCCATAATGTCCTTTTGTGTGAGTGATAAACTTGTTTCAAGCCCACGGACAAAGAAAACCTTCTTGGAATTTGTTGTTTAAGCAATCTTTTTGATCTGATGGTTTATTCCTTCAGCATTGTTTCTTTGATGGAGATTGTATGTCTCGAAATTTTGACTCGTTAATATAAGCTTTTTAGCTTTTGATTTGTAGCATGGGATTATTTTGAATGCCATACATCCGTCAGGCCTACTTCCTTTCCATGGGTCTATCATGGTAGACTTCCTAAGACAAATATTAGTGTGAGAATGGATGGAGCCCCAAGATAGCACTCTAGACCTCATGATCCTTAGTTATTTTACAAGGTTTATAATGACTCCAATGTGGACTTGAAATTATATTCCCTTTTTACAGCCTGTCCATTATTAAATAATCTCATATTTGATCGAATTTTACCACACATGTTTTCCCACAAGCAATTCCTGACTTTCAAATATCTTTGAGATTATTCAGATTCCTATATTTCCAAGCATCCAATATTGAGCTAGTTTATTATAAGAAAATAACAAGCTAAAAGAAAATGTGAATCAAAGTAAATCAAATAGGAAAAACAAGAAAAGAAAGGCTTTATTGCGTTGAGAGGTGCTCTATAGCCCAATATGAGGGAGATCTTGTTTTGTTTTTCATGAGGGAGATCGTGTAACGTTTGTCTATCTTGTAACGTTTGTTACTAACAAAATAATAAAAAATAAAAAAAATTAATTATTCGGCAAAATAAATGTCGGCCACGAAAACAACCTAATATGGGAAATATGTTGTAATGTTCATACCTAAAAAAACAATAAAGAATTAAATATTTAATTATCTGCCAAAAAAAATGTCAGTTAGAAAAACAACACAATATGGGGGAGATGTTATAATGTTCCTACCTAACAAAATAATAAAAAATAAAAATTCGAATTATCCGCAAAAAAAATTGGCCTTGTACATGGTTTTAAAACCATGTACAAGGGCTCCTAAACAACCCGTGGTTTTAGTGTAGATGGTTTAGGAGGGCCTTGCAAATGGTTTAAAACCATGTGCAAGGCCTCCTAAACAACCCATGGTTTTATTGTAGATGGTTTAGGAGGGCCTTGCAAATGGTTTTAAGACCATGTGCAAGGCCTCCTAAACAACCCAGGGTTTTATGAGGGCCTTGCACATGGTTTTAAAACCATGTATGGGGATATGTTGCAATGTTCATTCCTAACAAAATAAAAAATAATAAAAAATATTATATGTAGGCCATAAATTATATTAAATATTATTAATAAAAATATGATATGTCCACCTTAAATAAAAAGATGTTTCTTTTAGTTTGAGTAAAATCAATGGCTATATATAGGACACACCAAAACTGATAGAGGTTTTCACCTCAAAATATTTGATCCCTCTCCAAGCTTGATAGAGCCTAGGATTTGGATATATGTTAATTTATGTACAAAAATGTTCCACACTCTTAGGTAAAGTAATGTTTGATAACAAGGCCGTTTACTGGAAGACTTTCTTCCTGCCCTTGTAAATCTTACAGTTTGAAAGGCCAAGATTCTTCGGCTCCTTTTGGATCAAAGGCTGCAGCTTAGGGTGTGTTTCTCTAAGTTGTTGTTGAAAGGGATTTTGTTCAAAGTCACCAAAAACTTTCAAATTTTTTACTTTTAACTCAATGACTTTCTTCAGACTTTGAACTAGAGCTTCTGCAGTGTTATTTGTATATTTGAACTCTAGCCTACAAGAGAGGTAATGTTTATTTATTTCGGGATCAACAAGGACACAACAGGCCCCTAATCCCTCTTGCGTTTTAGAACCATCAAAATATAAAATCCAAAATCTATCTTCTAAAACTACTTGGTTAGTATCATTCCCTACATTAGTAACTAAATTTACTATGTTACAATCAATATCGTCAACCCATGAAAATCGAAGGAGATCGAGCTGTGTATCTAATTTGTGACTGACTTCCTCGGCTTGGTAATTTCCTAGTTCTAACTCTAAAAAGTAGTTTCCTAAAACTCAAGATGAGAAATTCACCGGTTCGTTCTTTCCTTCCAACTGAGTCACATTCTATTTCATATGCAGTTCCCTTAGTATTATAATATGATTTTGACTGTTTTGGTATGGTAGCCACATGTGAGACCAATCAATTGCAAAAATCCATTGATTTTTGTAGACCAGCCCCTACTTAATATCAAACTATAAGCCTCAAGTATATCCACTACCATTATGTCTATGAATTGGCAAACTCTCAGATCTGCAGACAATCTTATTAGCACATATTTCATTTCCCCTATGACCTTAACATTAGACCTATCTAGTTGAATTATCTTTGAAGGGGATGGTGTTGGTTGGCAATTAATCTTCTTACAAATAGACAATGGCATCACAATGGATGAGGCTCCAGAATCTACCAAACAATTATGCACATTATGATTAAAAGTTTCAAATGTTAACAAGAAAGGCAAAGTCTGATATTTCAATTTACCACCAATGCTTGCTTTGTTAATCCCAGTATGTGATTCGATGGATTCTGAAGTACTGCTTGGTTGTGGGTCAAAATCCTCTAATAGTTTCTTTCTTTGCCAAGGAAGATTACATAATTCAAAAAAAGAAATTTTTCGCTTTAGTTTTCTTAATGTCTTCCACGATATTATGTCCTATGTTATACTCTTTAGTATTTTCTGTTTTGTTTACCATGTTTTCCACATGTTTATTAATTATTGGGCTATTTTCTTTCATGCTTTTTTGATTAACATTATGTTGTGTTTGAGTAGTGCTGGTAATTTTCTTCAAGGTTTCCATTATTTTCTTTGTTTTAGGCAGCACTAAGCTTTGATCCACCACCGGTCCTTTACTCCTAGTTGTAACATTAACTGATGATACTTGGACTTCCTCATTCTACTCATCTTCGTTCGATCCCAATGTGGGTTCCCAATCCCATAATACCATTGTGGTATCTTCTGTTGTTTCTTTCTGTTCATTAGTTTGGTCTTCTTCTTCTTCTTCTTCTTCTTCTTCTTCTGGATAGTCCAGATGAGCATCTAATAATTGATTCATAACCAAAGTCATCGAATTTATCCATTGTGCACAGCTTTTTTCATAATGGTGTTCCTAATGAAAAGTACATAAATGATCCGTTCCCACTTCATTAATATTTAAAACAATAGAATTAATTAGAGGCGGTTGAGGCTGCCCACTTTCTTCTCTTTTCTTGTAGTAAGGTTTGAATGGCTTTCTCGATGAACTAGCTCCCTTCTCCTTTTCCAAATCTACTATCTTGTTTGATAATTTCTGCACCATTTTCACCACATTTTCTTGCTCATTCGAATGTTCTTCTTTAGGCCTAGTTAACAACAAATGTTTTTTATTAGCTGTTGTTTTCAATTCTAATTCTGAAATATGTCTTATGATACTATCAAGATCAACTTCCACCCTTTTGGCTTCTTCATAATTTTCTACCAGTGTGGGCTTAACTGCCCTTTTCACAAACATTGCTATAGGTGGGTTATAGTGATATAGTATAATATTCTACCAAAGACTCTTCAGATGGTTTTGTTGCAGCACCAAAACTATTTAAAAGAGTAGTAAACCTTTGATTGAAATATTGAACTTTTTCTTTCCTTTCAATCCTCATAGAGAGTAACTCTTTTGTAAGGGTAGCTACGGTTTTTTGGTTTTCGAATTTACTTCTAAACATTCTCTCAAATGTATCCTAGTTTTCTATTGAGTTAGCCTGCAGACTGAAATACAATGAAGATGCTCTTGGCTCGAAAGTATATGGGAACAGTCTGTAGACAACTTCTTCGTGCTCAATATTGAGAAGACTTAGTGCGAGATAAAAACTTTTCAGATGATCTTTAGCAGAGATACTCTTTCTAGGATCAAACTTTGGTAGCACTTGTTATGGGTACTTGGGTAAATCGTGTAAAGGTGCAGCCAAGGTGATTGGCATCCTGGCCCTCCATGCAGGTTGATTAAAAGCAGCAGCCATAACTCGAAGTGGATATTGCAGTGGAGAATGCAGAAAGGCTTGAGTCATACGGGATTCAGGTCCTAATTGGTCAAGAGGTTGAGTGATTTCTTGGGTAGATAAATCCACCAATTCTTCCAAATTTTCCACAAGCAATGAATCTTTAGTGTACAAGATTGCTTTCTTGGGAGCTTTCCTCTGGGGTAACACATGAATTATTTTAATCCTCCAAGTTTCCTAACATAAGAATCTTGTATGCCTCTGAAAACGATCAATTTCCTCAAATGGGACAGCGTACAAACATTCTAAATTTCTTCTTCAGAACTTGCCCTTTCTTGTTCTTCATATTCAAGAATAAAATCTTCAGGGAAAGTCATTTTAGATGTCGTTCCAATGGACTCTTTTCTTACAAACGGATTTCCTCTGCTAGACATGCACTGGCGGCTCTCCTTCTAGCGCCAAATTTGTCGATGCTAGGAAAAATTCTTGGGTACCAACAGTAGGGATTCTCCTCGATAAACAATCCCAATTAAATTGTCCATCGTTTGGTGTGGGGAATCCATCCGGTTAACAGTCCGACTACCGTAGATTAAGTTGTTTAAATATTACCGGTTACGGCCCGGTCCATTGTTTATGTAATTTTCTTTTTAAAGATGAGATGTGAATTCCTAAATGCATATAATTGATAAGAAGAAACCTCACAAGTGATGCACAAGTTCTTACCTCTCATCTTACCGTTTCTTCCTTCTCAATTATTCTTCTAAAACTAAGACTAAGCTAATCTATCCTATTCTAACTTATCATATCCCCGCAGGGAGCAAATTTAAAGCTAGAGCAATGTACTGTAACTATTCATATTAATATCATAGATAGTTTTTTCAATTTCATATTCATATTTACAGAAGAAATAATATCAAAGGTAGCTCTGACATAATAAGACATTCATTGCTCATTTCATACACAGACATTTATATGGAAAGCAAAATCATTCATAACAAAAGAAGTAATTTAGAATAGTTAGAACGATCTCACAGTTGCATGGAAACCAGAAGAAGTAATTCCACATTGCGACTTCCAAACAATCCAAGAAAATTACTATGCAACCTTTCCCACCCAAAACATGTCCTTCTTTATTAGCAGAAAATTAGTTCTCTTACAAATAGTCCAGCCTTCCTTGTGATAGCGAAAAATCTATCTATTGTACTTTCAACCCCTATTTATTACAATATGAATTTGTCATTTTGTGACCTTTGGCCTACCCTAACTCTAGAAATTCCCACAATTTGTCTTTTAGTGCTTTACATGGGAAAATACAAGCAATTCCATAAGAAACGAACTTTATGTGGCCCTGCCATGCCGGAAACATACACAACCCATGCGTTGGCCTCCGCAACAATAGTTTTGTAATTTATTGGCTCAAGTACTTGCACAGTCACTTCATGCATTGACAGTCGTGTCTCCATGCGTGCTTGGCCATAGCAGAAGAGATTGTGATGCCGACAGTATCGACGAAAATGTTTTAGTTATTCCGACCGTGTCGGCGATATTGTTTATGTCATCCAATAGTATCGACATATTTACCCAAAATATTCAATCGTGGGACTTGTGACTATTTCAGCGAGTCCTAAAGATCGTGCTTCTTGATTCAGACTGAATGCTTTGGAGAAAACTCACGAGTCTCCTCTGTTCGTTTCACCGAAACAAAAGATTCTTCTTCGACTGTGTCGATGAGAACTCGCCAAAGAACCTCTGATGCGATCGTATCGGTGAAAAATATCGCATTCCCCAAAGACACTTGGGAACTTCCTGCAAATGCACCATATGTTGATCTTTCCTGGGAAGATCAGTGATCTTTGGAACCAAAGGAATTTGGAATTTTCAAGGACTTGTTGTATCTTTTATAGAAGGCCTCACACTTTCAACGGTTTTAGCAATCTTGTTGCTCAACATTCGAGCGATCTTCCTACAAAACGCAGAAGTGTTGCTTCTGATTTTAGGCCCTCTAGAGTTCGTCTCATACGCTTCTTAGTGAGTTAATAAAACTCAACAAATCAGCAACACCTGTAATACATTAATGAAAGCATAATCAGAAATGAATCTAAACTGGAAATAACATTTAAACAAGGCCCTATTAAAGCAACAATAATTTGCCAAAAACACTACAACTAAGCACCTTATCCTTTGTTTCATTATGCTTGTTCACTTGTAGGATTATTAATGTTTGTTGATATTTTATGCAGGTTAAATGGAGTTCACAAGCTTTATTTCCAACCCTTTATTTATTAACTTCAAAATGTTGAGGCAAAGGGTTTTTTGAATCACAAAATTAATGTGGTTGTTGGGTGAAAAAGTAGTTTGGCGCAAATATTTTGATTGTTGTGGAGGCGAAAGTAACGTTGATGTATGTCAGTGTGATTTGTAAAAAGGCCTTCGATACTATCAATGATGCTCCGTGAGTTCTCTCAACTGTTTCGGTGGGAAATATTGAGTCTCCCAAATTTCCTCTGATTGGCTTCTTCAACGCTCGGTCTATTTAGCCACTTCACTATACCGGTGGAGAATTACGAGTTTCCCCGAAAACTTGGTAACCTTTTAATATCAGCCACATTCATCAAATCTCTCCGATCATTTCGGTGTAAAAATGTGAGTTTCATCGATGGTTTTGGTGAGAACACACCAGTTCCTTTCGATTGTTTCGGTGGAGATGTTCAAGTTTCTTTGAAATTGTACAAAATTGAAAAAAAATATGCCAACCATATCGAAGCAACTAGCCGTGTTCCTCCGATTCATCGAGGAAACTGGCCAAGTTTCTCCGAAATGTCGGAGAGAAACAGTGAGTTTTACTTGGCTAAAAAAAACAGTCTTTTGAAAAACTAAGTGTGCAAAATGGACTTCCCCGAGTTAGAAAACTAGTTTAACTAAGCTTGCAAACAAAAAAGGAGGGGCCCTAAAATATAACAAAAATTGGGGAAGCAGTTGCAGCAGCAACATGAAGTTAAATATATGTGTGTTTATGTTAGTAATATTAATGATGGTTATGCATTAATTTTATCTCTAGCATGCAAATTTAAAAGAGGTGTTGGTTACGTGGATACTAATTTAAAATTTTATGTTGAATAAATGAATGTGATACCAGGTGCATGATACATAGAAAATATTGTTACATTGTTTGTTTATTAGTAATGAAATATGGATATATTAATGATTGCACAATTTTGTGTTGTAAGACTAACCTATAGGTTTAAATGAGCTAAGAGATAGTTAGAGTCTACGATACAAAAATTCATCGGTGACAGGGACTTCGAAAGAGGAACGATATGCGAGTGAAATATTATTATTTTTAAATGATTATTGGTTCATCACTATGATATGTGGGAAAGTATAGGGTTTCAGGAAACTAATATTCCCAAATTGAATGTTCAATGACAAAACTTTAGAACAACATTAGCGACACAGTTATTATTTCGATGTAGAAATTGACGCTAGCTCCATTAGGAGGGGTGGATGCATCACCCACCATTTATCCTTCAAAACCTAGAGTCATGGGAGGGTTGTGCTATGACACACTCCCCTAAGTGTGTGATGATGGTTGTCGGTTGCTTGCTAGGGAAGCTTGGTCGATGTAGTCAACACTTTCACTTACAAGTTTTATCTGGAGTTAGGTCAGGATTCAATATAGTTGATGCTCTAGTATATTCCATCAAATGAAGGATAGGATGAGGAGGTAGTTATGAATTAGATAGAAGGGAGCAAGTATATAGGGATGTCATCAGGGATGATTTTAGGGGTGAATTATAGCCCATTGATGAATTTTAAGGGGTGCCCAAAAAAAGATGGGCGAATTTTTAATATTAAAATGGTTTTTTTTAATTTAATAAATTAGCCCATATTTTATTTTATATATAATTTCCCTTGACTAAATATCCCACGCGATGAACCTCTGAAAATTCGTAAAACCTAATTTCGCCAACCCGTCGATGGGAAAATCGTGACATTCGCCCCGATTTCTTCCGTAATGGAGGTGAAATCGCCAAAAATTTACAGTTTTGGAGAATAAATGAAGATGATTCGCCCAAATTTATGGTAGATAGGTTAAAAATTTGGTATTTTGCCCCTATTTATGGATTTTTGGGTAAATTTGTTTTAGTTCATCCCTGATTTGCAGGCCCTGGATGTTCATGCATTGGGTATGGAGAAGCATAAGATTTGGGTCTGCTTCAGGTGAAAATGGATGGCACAGGTCTGCTACATCGATTTCCTTCGAGAGTTTTCCTTACAGGGTCAGCCAGGAGACTGGGTTCATTGATTATGACAAGCTGGAGGAGAAAGCCTTGGATTTCAGGCCTAAGCTTATTATCTGTGGAGGCAGTGCTTATCCCAGGGACTGGGATTATGCTAGGTTCCACGATGTTCATCCATTCTTTGGCTCTTTTTTTTATACAGATCTGTCACATGTTCTGTCTTTTCTTGATATTAAAAACACATACTTATTAGCTTAAAGGGCACTAGTTCTGAGAGTGGATGATATTGGTCACACCAAGAAAAAAGATGGTCTCTTAATAGTTAATACAAATGCATACAGTTATGAACTGTTTGAAATTGTTTACTTCATTTTAACTCCATCCATGTTCTAAATATGTTGAGTCCTCTCTTTTGTCTGCAGCTATTGAGTTCATGATATTTTCTATTTCAGGGTGATATTCACAGGAACGGTTGTTGTCATACCAGACATATCAGCCTTATCCTCACCTGGTGACAGAGCAGAATCTCGTAGAGAAGGTCCTCAAAATCGAAGTGCAGCTAGTGGTTATGAAGGAGTGCGTGGGCTTAAATCTATTGGTGTACGAGATCTCTTGTATCGTCTGGCATTTATTGCCAATTCTGTGCAGGTATTATAGGTCTCGTTATCCCTTACTATACTAGATTAGTGATTCTGCATGTAAATCATGACTTTCTCTAGTGGTTTGTTTCAAAGAGTTCTCAATGTTTTTTTATCATCATGTGTAGCTTCATGACAAGAAAAGAGGTGTTGATTTTAGAGGAGTAAAGAAGGATGGTGAGGAGGATGATGCACCCCATTTTACGGTAATATTTGTCCTCAATTTCTAATCTGATTTGTCAGCATCTGGGGGGAATCTTTGGTGAGCTAAAGCATCCAGTTACCCCTTTATTCCTGTAATTTATGAAGCTGTCTTTAGCGTGAAACAGTTGTAATCTAATCCTCAGATCCTATGGACTTGACTTTGTTGCATTTGTTTGGATAGAAATTTTCAATAGCAGAAACCCCAATGACATATGTAGTTGGCTGCAAATGTAGGGCCTATGGCAGTTTTCATTTTCCCATGTTTACTTATTGCATCCCTACTGTTGCTTGTTATTAATGCTTCTGATTGTCAACGTTCTATGTATATAATTTCTATTTCTCCTTTCAACACATGTGGACCTCCTATGATCATTTTGTATATCTATTAGCTATTGCCTTCAATTTCTAATAGTAGTTGGTGTCCCTCGTGATTTGTTTCTTCTTTAGGCAATGCTGGTTTCTGTGGCTTCTATCGAAGATCATGGATGTTTTCATTTTAAAGAGCTTAGTCCTGCTTCAAAGCGTAATTTTGAGTACGATCAATCTGTAGAAAATTGTGCCATGAAAATGTTGAATTAATTAGTCTCATTTTTTTTTCAGACAATGCAGTTTGAGAAGTTATTCACAATAATGAAATCCAAGGAATCAAGTTTCCATTTCACCTTGTTGGGAGTTTTTTCCCCTCTTGAATGGAGTGGAGTTCAACCCTACTTCTTTTCTGTGCAGATTCTGTACCTACATAGCTTAAAGAAAGCCAATGCTTTCCTCGTTTTCTTTCATATCTATCTATCTATATATATCACACAAAATCATTCCAATCTCTTAAGTTGGGAGCACTATTGTCTGCGACCTTATAAGTTATTCCAGTAGCATCCCTTTCACATTTTAGAAGGAGCATTTCTATTTCTACATTGTCGCTTTCCTTTGGTTATTATAAGTTTGGCTATGAGAGTAGCAATAGTGTTTCAGTGAAGCAACAACCCTTTGTAAAATAACAAATTTGAGAGGAGATAAATATTTGCTTGTAAAGAAGCTAGCACTTAACATATATGTCAGGGAATTTTTTTAGTGCATCATGGTTAGGAGAAAAATTTTATTTGATAGGAAGCTTTTAAAATTATCCATCAGTTGTACATTGACTTCAGGAAAGGTGACACATTTGATGTCTTAAACAATGCATCTATATCCTACTAATTGCCCTTATTGTTGTTTAAAGTAGTGATGGACCAATAGAAACAGTAGAAATCATAGTCTTTATTGCTTGAGTAAAAGAAAGGCAACTGTGAAGAAGAATTGTGAGTCAAAAATCATGGAGGAAAGAGGAGGAATATAGGAATCTGCTAGGTCATGACCACAGATGGCACAGGTGAAAAATTTAATAGTATATTAAATGTTGCTAGCATAGGAAAAGGACCATAATGACTATGTCCATTTAAAAACATGGAAGAAATAGGAGGAATATATGAATCTATTAGGTTATGATTCATTTCTCCACAGTGAAAATCTGGCATAAATCATTGTGTAGAAATGATTCATAATGAGGAATATGGTCGTTGCTAGCATAGGAGAAATGACCATAATGACTATGCTCCCTACCAGGATTTACTGTAGACATGACACTTATTGAAGTTGCTTAGAGATCAAGGGGCCAAATGATTTGGATCATAGATGGGAGACATTGATTATTAAAATAGGAATGTTTACTCCACAATCATTCATTAAACGCTAATGTTATAATTTTTTTTATTAGTAAAAGGCATTGTATTATTGTGCCTAGAATTACATCAGCTTTCCCATTTAGCAAGAAATTATATACTAGACAACTATATACTTATCCACTGGTAGGATGACAAATCGAACCTTTATGCCATAGCTGTAGGCTGGGTGTGGCCAAAACTTTCCAGGAAAACAAGATACATGAGTTATAAGGATAGGTTAAAAAGTGATGACCACCATTTGATCACAAATTGAAATATGTTTCTATTGATTGGGGTCATGTAGTACATTGCAAAACTATTGTATACCTTTTGCATCAGATTTGTTGTACCATCATAAGGGGAATAATTGTCATGAATAATTTTAGCTAGATCATTCTTGTCTGAAGGCTGCCATGCAGCCCAGTCATCTGGACTTCTCACAAATACACTGCAGTTAGCTCAAGCGCCATAAATATATAAATGAAAATCAAATACCATGAAACATACAAACTACCATCTGTGATTTTGGAAATATAAATGAAACTATTGAATTTCCATTGGTATTAAGACCACAAAGGTAAACAGAATATACAACACAAAATAACTAGGATTTACCTGCTTGTCAAGACTCAAGAGTTGCATCAAGATTCAAAAGATGATGAAAGACATGATGTCCATGCTCCAACAAATGTTGAATTAAGCCCAAAATGCTTCCGCTCCTGTGTCACTACCAGCCTTTAAATTTGGCACAAAACATAACACACTTTTATGGTACCATAAATGCTTAAATTTGGCACAAAACATAACACACTTTTATAGGAAAACAAGGACCAAGATACATATGGTTGACAGACATGGGGGAAATGGAGATGCGTCGTTTTATGATGAGGACTGCTTAGAAAGGAGCCGTTCCTATAAAGAGGATGAAAATGACCCATGTTTTTCCCTCTGCATTAACTACGCTCACTCACATTTCCTTTCAACTATGAAAGAAGCAGTTATCCCTAAGGTACGCATAAAGAGCATGGGATGTGTCCTTAGTTTTCCTGTTTTGTCTCGTTTTATGCATATTGTGCTTGATGAGGAAGCTTAAGCAAAGTTGGTACATTTTATTATATCATCATTATCTCTTTTGATTGCAAATGCTCAAGTGCTTTACTGTTTGTTCTCTTTCTCAGAATCCAGGATCATATATTGCAATTGATAATATGAGTGTATTCAACACACCAAGGAAATTTGTTAGGTCTCTGGAAAAACAATCCTCCTCCAAAAACACATGTAGAAAATTGCAATCTAGAGGAGAACTTGCAGATTCTGTAGAAGCTAACCATGATAATTTGAATGCAATTGACTGGAATATGAACTTAAGTCCAGCTGCCAATGGCACTGTCAATGATTCCACGGGTGGAGACAATCGACATATGATCACAGCATAAAAAGGAAGGACAATGCTTGACAGTCTCTATAGTGTAGCTGATGGGTATTCAGTTAGAAGCAATTCAGAAGAGGGAGATCTGCAAAACAGTTCTGAATGGTCAGAAAGTGTGCATAGAAATGATTTTTTGTCACCTGCTTCAAGCGTTGTTTTTGAGGAGATGTTAGATAATGAGGAAGATTACTAGAGCACTGGCCTGATTGAGTTAGAAAAAGAAGCTTATAAGATAGATGATAAGAAAGAAAATTGCTTACCAACTAATTTCAATTCGTTTGAAGGCTCAACTGATTCTTGCAAATGGCAAGAGACAAAAACATTTTGTAAATGTTGGAGAAGAGCATTGTGCTTTATGGAATCCATTCTGGGAGTCTCCTTGTGTGCTGTGTTGGTTGTTCCTGCAATTATGGTGGTTGTCAATTTATTTAGCAAGCAAGAGGAATACCATGTCATGGTTCCCACCTAGGACATTCTATTTTGTGGTCATTTAAAATTAGTAATTTACAAATATTATCGACTTAGTATGCGGCCATTGTTTAAATGGGAGTATACAATTTGAATCATCTTCTTGAAGCATCTTTCTTTTGTCTTTCCCTTATTCATCAGGCTTTCTTCCATATATTTCATTGCAGAGGGGATTATGATAAAGCATAATTCCATTTATGCACAGTAGGAGGATGAAACATGGAAATATTTCTGTTGCTAGAATGATGTGCGAGTTATGAGGATTTGTATCCCTTGAATATAAAAAAAAATCTATTGTGAGGTCTCATTTTATATAAATTACTCAAATCAGGAGTGGTGCCCAAGTCACTGGCCCATCTTACAAATTTAGCAACTCTAGATTTATCATACAATAATGTGGTCGGTGAAATTCCTAGGGAGATTGCAACAAGTAAAAAGCTTCAAGGTCTGGCATTGGCATATAATAAATTGAATGGCACTATTCCACCAAAGCTTGGAGACCTCAGTAGTTTGGTGAAGATGAATCTTACGAGTAACAGATTACATGGGAAGATTCCTGATACAATTGGAAGTTAAATGGGCTTTCTCACCTTGATGTGAGCAATAATGAGCTCTCAGGTGAACTACCTATATCTCTTGCAAACTTGGTCAACATTGTTGGTCTATATGTACAACAAAACAAGTTATCTGGTGGCATTGCTGGCTTGCTTTCAAAGAGCACAGTCTGGCATCAGATCGAGACACTGAATTTGAGTTTAAATTCATTTAGTGGAGAAATTCCAAGATCCCTTGCCAATCTCTCTTGCCTAACCTACTTGGATCTTCATAGCAATGAATTTACAGGTGCCATTGCTCTAGAGCTTGGTAGTCTTTCACACCTTATATACTTGGACATTTCTGATAATTATCTGACAGGAGTAGTCCCTGATGAATTGTGTGACCTTATGGATCTTAACTTCTTCAATCTGTCGGATAATCTGCTGGAAGGAGCTATTCCTGAGGGTGGTGGAGGTAGTAATTTTACGGCTTCTTCATTTGTTAGAAATAAGGGTGTGTGTGGAAATTTGATAGGCCATAATTGCAATCTTAGTCCAAAACAACAGCCTCATCTATTAAGGACTGGGGTGATTATTGGGATCACAATAGGAAGCACCCTTTTTGTGCTTGACCTAATTTTTGCTTTGGTAAAATGGAAAATGTTAAAGCAAGAGGCTTTCCCTAAGGTGGATGAGAAGAGAAAATTGAACCCAGCCATTGAACCTAAGGTGGATTAGCTCAACTGATTGCCACCAATGTTGCTGGGCATTTGTCTTGTTCTATGCTAGTGGATGCTCTGTTTGAATCTAGTGAGGCACACACTAGTCTATACCGATAGGTTTACCAGGAATGACATCCATGAATGTGGGGAAGCGTCGCTTGGGTTTCTAGGTGAGGTTTACCTTGGACAATAATATAGATTGTAACAGTTTTATTGAATACTTTTCAAAGAATTTATCTATTTTTTAATCTTGTTATGCATTTGTTCCAGAATTGAAGAAGTAATATTGTAATTCACAAAATTCTGGAGGAAATTCTTAAATCAACAAGGACGAATGTACATTCTCATTATTTTCTTACATGCTTCATTTCTATCATTGCCTTAAGCACATTATCTCTAATATCTAACATCATCACATTTTGACAAGACTTCTCCAAAGGTTTCCCCTGAGCAAAAATCTATCTCAGCCTACCTGAAACTTTCTTATGTTTCCAGGATTCTACTTTCCATTCTTCTTTCTATTTGAGACATAAAAATCCTAAAAGATTTGAGTGAATGAGTTCTGTTGTATGGTTATGTTATCTATTCTTTTGTGCTTTGCTAAAATTTCGATGGTTATTTGGTGAGTAGGTTGAAGTTGATTGAACCCTGAATTTTTATTTTAAATTCATTGCCTGATATAGTTTATACTTTGTGGTTGATTTAGTGTAAGGGATATAGCAGTAGTATTGCAAGTTGTTTAGTGCATTTCAGGCATAATTTTACAGGCTCATTAGTGTCTGTGGTCTTCTAACCTGCATACATTTTGTCTCATTTAGGTTGTGAGTGGAGCTTGAAATTGTCTCATATTACTCAGCATATGTCAACTAGTCTGTGTTGTATAAAAGTAATTTAGGTTGTCCATTAAAATCGGTAACATGTCTGTATTTGTGTTTGCTCATAGTTAACTCGTTTATAATATTCTAATTTCTAAGTATGAACATGAGATGTGCAGTCTTTATCATAAATTTTTCATATATACTGCCATTGCTAACATTTTTAGATTTGCAGTCTTTATCAAGACATTGATACTGATGTTCTAGATTGTTGATATTCTAATGGGACTAATGTGAGACTATTTATACTCTTATAAAACAGGTTAAACTAGCACAAATGGAGTATCAGCTACCGCGGTTGACACGAATGTGGACTCATCTTGAAAGGCAGGCAGGAGGCATGGTGAAAGGGAAGGGTGAAAAACAAATTGAAGTAGATAAGTGTATCTTACGTGATAAGGTATGTGATGATCATAAAATAAACATCATCTGTATTAAGTTTGGAGCTTTGGTTCTAAATGGAAGTTGTATTGGGTTCTCAGCATCCTTTCCATTGTTTATATAGTGAAGTGTTTAGATGGACTGGTTATCTCTATATCTGGGCTATAACCATTATAGATGTTGTATGTGTCATAGCTTGTGTTGAGATTCCTTCATCCATCCATTTATCCATCCATGTCTATATGTGCGTATGCATATCTGCCTTTTAATTTATGTGGCTTCAGTACTTTTTTGCAAAAGTCAAGGATATGGAAGAAGCTCAATAAAAAGAAAACAAGTTACAGAAAAGTAAACAGAATGATTAGGCCTCTTCAGAAACAAGAAAAATGTCCAAATCAGTATATATTTGTACACTATATGTATCTTGTACACACTTTCTTTCTATACATTATGATTAAACATGGATCCGGCAATGACTCTACATAGTTTCCATGTATTTACAACTTTTTTTCACACAAAGCATTGTAATTACTCTGAAACATAACTGATTTCATGTCTGGGACATTGCAGCTGCTAGCATGCATAATGCAGATAAAACAATAAGTTGAAATTGAAGCTTGGTTGACTTGTTGAGGTTCTTGATTTCATCTTCACTAGATTTTCTAAAATTTACTTAACAAAAGTGGGGCTTTTACCAAAGGGTGTTGGTTCACTAGTGAGGTTGGAAAAATTTTAATTATCCACCATGGTTCCATTCTTGCTATAGTGTACCCCAATCACATAGCATGAGTTTGAAAGATGGGAGGTGTTACCCCCCATATTGTATGGGTGTCCATGTGTGATTCTGCTCACACTCTTATGGGGTTGACAATGTCATGATGGTGGTGATTGAAGGAAAATATAGGCATGCTAGTGCAAGAGAAGGTATGAGGTGATCTGAAGCAAAGTTTGAGTCCAATCCAGCATCCTAACTGTGACAAAAGAGGTCATTTTTCAAATCTAGGTGCATTGTGTGCCCTAGATCAGCAGTAGCAGCCTCAAAACTCAGTTCTGGGCACTTTTCAGACCTCCAATCAGCAATAAAGGGCTATGGACAACCTTGTTCATAATTTTGGGCATTTATGTGGGAAACCAGCAGTCAAAAGGGACATAATAGTCCTAAAACAGCCTACGGATCATCCCTAGATCAATTCTAGGTATACTCGTAGTCAGTTTAGGCAATGCTCTAGGCATGAACATCAGGCTAGGAGCCCTAAACTTCAAATCTGGGCACATCCTGGGATTTAAAATCAATTCTCAACTCTATTTGACCTCCTAATCAGCAGTAATCTGATTCTGGGTAGATTTATTAGTGAGAACAGCCCTAAACCTTTAAATCTGGGAAAAATTTATGGATAGAAATGACAGTAAAACAACAGTAAGATGCAAAATCCCAAGTCTGGGCACAATCTATGTGAAGAAGAGCAGCATAAAAGTGTCCCTAGGCATGTTGTAACAGCAAAGACACATCTCTTGGCGTCAATGCAGCGGTAGTAATTCATCATTATTAGTTTTGGGTGGCTCACATTGCATATTATGTTGTTTTTCGAGCACTGTAGGGTGACGTTTTGCAGGTTTTGGTCCAGCAAGGTTGTCTGTATTTTCTTTGGGGGCCGATCCACCTTATATTCCTGTTTCAAGAGGTTTGTGCACCATTTTTGGCATAATTAGGGTCCAATCTGGGCAATAAAACTCACAAGTG
>LPNX010625180.1:135529-164934 GCA_001517045.1 Pseudotsuga menziesii
TCAAATTTTGGTGTTTGATCCATAATAAGAGTCAGAATCAATCAGGTCCTAAATTGAAAGAAGAGAGTTCAGTCTAAAAGGTGTTTCAACAAGACCATGTGCTGCAGTCCAATAACTGTGCACATTAGAGTGACAATCGACAGTGTTATGGACACATGTCACACTTATATTTTAGTTGTATGCACGTAAGCATTGACCCAGGGGCACAAATTTGGGTGCAGTCTCACAATTTAGTTTGACACAGGTTTGCTGAAGTGGATAGAGATCTCAACAAGTGGTTATGAGTAGAAGCTCACAGTCATAAAAAATTGTCACATCTTTTCTCTGTCTTTTCATCTTCTTGACTATTGTACACTAATGTATTGTTGAGATATGAACAAATGAGATCTACAATGCTTCATATTCATCATGTTGTATTTATATTCCTTTCTCATTTTGTAATGGGGTTGAGTGAAGGTAGTAGTATAGCTAATTCAATTCCATTGGATCTCTGGAGTTTGTAGAAATTGATGGATTGTAGTTGCTAATAAAAGCTTCAATTATGTTCATATCTTTGTTGTACATAATGTTTTGTTTAATGAAAATTTGGATTTGATATTTTCTTCAATTTTGTTTGCCTATTGTGTGGATTCATTTTCCAAGATTGTTTGATTACTTCAATATTTGCTTGCCATTTTATATTGGCTGTGTATGTAGGATTATATATTGCAGTTGTTGCACTTATTTCCACTAGGCATACTTTGGGATCATATTGGTATTAGACTTTTAGAGAATTTGTTTCACATGTAGTTGCTGATTCGCTACACAATTTATGGGCAATATTTGCTCTCAGACAAAGAAGGAAATGGAGGATGAATTGCAGAGTTGTGTTGGAATGGTTGAAGCCAAAGTTGCTACTCTAAACTCAAAATGTGGGCCTATGGATGGTCAATTAATGAATATAGCCCATTTGAGGTAGAATTTAACAACTTCTATAGCAACATGATAGGCTACTATTCAATAGCAATTGTTTGATAGCAATCTAGGTAAGCAATGAATTACTTCTCAAGGAGGCTCGATGCTAAATCTAGGTTCCTCTTTCAAAGTGAAACCCAAAGTGAAAATTTCACTCTACAACCGGTTAGGTGGAGGCCTTGGACTTGATAATTGCCCAAGGAAGTTAGATCCTCCTTTTTCAAAGTGCAACAATTTACGAATGATGACAAAGTTGTATTTGAAAAACTATGCATGCCTAGGAAAGCTTTGCTGTGATGGGAGGATTTATGTGAGTGCAAGATAAATATTGGTTCCATGCAGGCTGTGACTTGGGACATATTTAAAGCCTCAATGAATAAAAAATTCTACCCCCTCAATTATTGGAAGCTCTTAACAACAAGAGCAGCAATACCTGATTTAAAAATCCAATCAATTGGTAGATGCCTATATGTTATATAGCATTTAACTCAGATTGATGCATGAAGAAGCCGAATTGGTGTTCAAGTTAAATTAGTAGAAACTAATAAAAGTTGGAAGAAGATTAATAGTGTTGTTGTTGCTAACGCAAAGCATGGTGCACAAATGAAGCCATTTAGTGGGATTGTGAGTTCTATGCACTGTCTTTTAACTTGTGTGAGTAATGAGGCTATGTGGGCATGGCCGTGTGAGGGAGACCATGTGAGGGAGAGTTGAGACCTTCGGCCTATGAATCCCGGATGCTGTGAAACATAATTCTTGCTGCTAGATGTTGTGGACTGTTGGAATCGTAGAAACCTTGTTGCTGGATATTTATTGTTGTGGCCATAGTTAAAAGTTAAAACTTAATACCTCAAGTATTTGCCATAGTACCTTGTTGGATATTGTGGGTACAATGAATAGTAAATACTTAATTATTTTCTGCTGCCAGACAATAAATACCTCAAACATTTACTATTACATGGCTGTTGGTTGTGATGTTGCAACTGGGAGAAAATACTCAAAACAGGGTCTAGCACTGCTGGAAGAAAATTCTCAGAACAGGGTACTTCTAGACTTGTTCTCTTGCTATTGTGTGTTGGATATTAGCAGTTGGGTGTGCTTTTGCCAATTGGATAAGCTTAAATTGTTTTTATGTAATAGTTTGAATGGTTAACATTTGAATTCTCATATTTTAAATCTTTTTAGTATTTGGGCTGGCCTCCTATGTTGGAGACTTCAAAGTTCCATAGATTTTGTGGGGTGATTCCACATGTCCCCTTGGATGTGTTCCATTGCTCCCAAATTTGCACATCCCAGAAACTTGGTGGAACATTGGTGTTTTTTCCCTTGGAAATAAATCCTTGGGAAACGTTTGGGCACTTGCCCCCATTTTGATGATGGTACCCAATCTAAAACTGGTGGTGTAGACTTTGTGTGCTTAACTAACCTTGTGGTAATCTAACAGCTGACTGACACACAATATGTACATCAAGCATATGATGAATATAACAAAAATAATTATGATAAGATAAGATTATTTTATTAATGTCCAACAAATGATCCCAAAAGTAGGTCAAGAGGACTATGCAGTACCATGATAACAATACAAAGTGGGATCTCAAAATTAGCTCCTATAAAAAGCTAAAAGCTAACAATACAAAGTGGGATCCCAAAAGTAGCTCCTATAAAAAGCTAAAAACAGAAATCAAACCTAACCCCAACTCAATATATGAATTTGAGGTTATGTTTTAGGTAAAAATGGATTCTACATTATACTTTTTTGTTGTAACATTGATGATTTGAGCTACATTACCTTCATGCAGCTTATTTTAAGATTGATGGTTTGATATGTATCTCTTACATTGTCTCTTTCTTGTATTTGATAGGAAATGACGCTGGAATTTGAGAAAGCTAGGCCAAGGAGCTATCTCTTCACATAGATAGTTTCCTAACATTAAATGATAAATAACTAATTTGACAACACTTTCGCTAAGAAAGAATGGGCTCATTCACGTACATGAAACCGTGTTGGTGTTTAGCACAAATATCTTGACAAATTTTTATGGTTTGTTTATTGCTTTTGTTTGAAGCATTTTGTCGATTTTTGAAGTTTGTGTGTATTTTGGTTAAATATTGTGTTAATTCCTTTGAATGATTCTAGTTCTCATTCGATGCTTGATTTAACCCTTTGTTGTAGCTTGAATCAAGGTTGGTTTTAGGATTTGAGAAAAGATTCTTTTATTAACTTTTGGTTGCATGAATTAATTTTCTTCAGTTTTTCAATTCTTTTACGTTGACTGCATATTTTCTTTGTAAATACTTATCATTATTCAAAAAAATAAACGAGCTCTACATATCTAAGCGAAGAGAAAAATGGTCTATGACTAGGTTCCTATGCATTGATCGTAGGATACCTATTGGCACAAGACCAACATTCATCTAATGCAATAATCATTGGCATAATTACAATGCATAATTGTATTAGCCTCCATGACCATAGTTGGCTAGTGGAGGCCAAGATCGAGCATAATGTATGATTCTATGAGTTTATTAGTTTGTCAAGATTCAGGTCCCCACATGTCCGTTGGACCATTAAGGGACGAGATAACAAGTGGAGTCCCCACTTGCCCTGAATCTAGTCAGTGCAGTTGTGTTTCACTGACACCTTCCTGTTGTGACTTGTGAGTCTACGTGTTATGTTGTTGATGATGTGATTCATGTTATTTGACTAATGTCGTTATTCTTTTATTTTGACAATATTCTATAAATCAATGAAAGATTCACCAGTTTTTACAATTTTTTATAATGAAGTTAAATATTCTCCAAGTTTTTACAACATTATATAATAAAATGAAAGATTCGCGAAGATTTTACAACATTATATAATAAAATGAAAGATTCGCCAAGATTTTACAAGATTATATAATAAAATGAAAGATTCGCCAAAATTTTACAGCATTATATAATAAAATGAAAGATTCGCCAAATTTTTTATATATACATATTATATTATTGATAAAATCGCCTTCAAATTTTCCTATATATCGGAGAGATTCGCCCAATTTTTATACATATAAATCTAGGGGGGGTTCTTAAAATCATACCTGGATGTCATCAAAGTAATGGAGAGAAACTTGATTAACTATGTGTGTGTTAAGACCGTTGCTTAACTCTTGTATGGTAACTTAGTACATGGTGTTTTTTTTATGTATTACTATGATCTAGTTAGTAAATGGTTAGGTTCTACCAAATTTGCTTTATGTTTTGCATCAGTAGACAAGACGTGTGAATTATGAATTTCGTGGGATTTGTTACTATTAGTATATGCATGAGCTATGTAAGCACTATCTACGCTTGCATAACTTATGCATGTATACTAATATTATTTTTAATCATAAATTAACTATTAAATATCTTAATTTGAAATCTATAAATTATGTGGTTAAATAATTATGTTATAATCAGTAAGTAATTTATTAATATTTACCAAATGAAGGATTAATTAAGTATGATAGGAGGTTTGATGGTAATTGTTTACAATAAATGTTGAATTGAGTTTTAAATAACTAATTGATTTATTCGATGAGTGTTAAATTGAGTTGAGTTGTTAGGATAATTGCTTTGAATGGGAACAAAAAAGAATCAAAGTTGCATGCATAGATTTAAAGTTTAAATTATGTATTGAGGTATTGAGGACCTATGAGAAAGCTCATTGATGGCCCTCACACTATTTGCTAATTGAAATTACACATTTCCTTCTATAGATTTTACTTCTCACCTAGTCTCAAGTGTTAACTTAATTAATTTAGCCATCTACTTAAGGCATGTTGTCGACATGGAGTATGGAAATAAAATCGACATTGCATGGATTGCAAATTTGGGGTATGCATATTCTCCTCACATTCATTGCACCTCATAAATGAAGTTGTCACTTTTAGAGTAAGGGATATATTTTTATATGTATATTTTACCTTGAAATAGTGGGAACACTTCGTACAACTTAGTTCCATGCATAACATAATATGGCCCTTTTTTCTTATTCATGGTTTCCCTCAAGTTGCACATTGAGATAATAAAAGGATCATGGTTGTTGCATTTCTTGGTGTCAAAGTAGCTATTATCTAATAATTCAAATTTTGACTAATGTTGATCATATAATGTAGTCTTGATATTCCTATGTTGCTATCATCTTAGGGATTAGTCTTGCTTCCTTCTGAAACAAGTTCTATGATATTAATATTAGTTGAGAGTAGCATGATTTTTAGCGCAAATAAAGATAATTTTTTTGAATGTGATATCATGCAAGAAATTTGTCTTATCAAAAGTAATAGACATTATATCAACCCATTTTCGATACAACAATCTTGAACCTTACTGGCATCATAAAACTTCGAGGATAAACCATGTTGTAACCCCTTTGGAAATTACTCTAAAGCTAAATTTATCATACTCGATATAAGGGCATAAAATTGTTAAAGTTCATATATGGCCTGGAATCAACTTATGCAAATGCACAACCCAAACAAAGTTTTATATAAGACAATTGTTATCTCCCAAGAATTATTAAAATATAAAACCCTAAATTATGGATCCATTCATCAATACAAGGCATAGACTATAATTTCACAACTTAGTAAATACCTTGTGTGACTATAGAGAACAGAAAGTAAATAAGGAAAACATGAATTTTCGTTATTACCATTAAACCAACTCAATACATATGACTCCCTTTCTCATTGTGTGCAAGGGAGATAAACATATTACTCCCTTGGATTTACAATGTACCGACAACTCCTACAAAGACGAATAAGGTTTTTTAAATTTTGATATAAGATGCAATACCTAATGTGTTAAATTACCTCCTCAAATCCATATTTAGTCAATGCTTAATGGAGGTGAGGATAAATGCTCCAACTTCCCCACTTACATAATAAATCCTTTTCACATTTTTAACCCATTATTTTGTCATTATTACAAAATAATCCATAACTTGCTAACTCATTAATGACCCTATTTATCAGCATAACAATCATAGTTTTGTTCACATGCAATTGAGACCCAACATGCCCCCGCCGCTTTTTATTTACTTGTCCTTGATTCACCCAAATAAGATAGGTACAAACTAAAATCAAACCAATACTTCTACAACAATCCACACTAGAAGTTTAAACTCTATTTCAATGAAACCAACTTCTTCGAGAAATTGTGCTTTGATACCACCTTTATGTAGAAAGGGGCTGAATAGTAAGCTCTGATATATCACCTATCATGGTGTAATGACCCCAACGTATACTAGATAAATTTTTTCACTCACTGCTTGTAAATTTGGTTCAGGGCTTTGGTCAAACACCTTGATTACAATTTCTTGTATCCCAACTTAAATGGATCTATAGTGGTGTGATTTTGAGTTTATGGTTTGAACCTTGGATTGAACATTAGTTATCTTTTTCCATGAATGAGGTATACCCAGACTTAGAGTAAATTCATAACATAATTCCAACCACAAATGAAAAGATCTCAACTAGAATAATAATAGACAAATGATGTGTATGTCATATAGCGATCATAGTGACACTCCTGAAGGATTGTTTTGGGGGCGATGGAGCAGCAGAAGGAGCAGGTTTCGATGGAACGATAGGTGCTAGGAGCCTAGGGCTCTCATGGAGTAGTGAAACCGTATAGTTTGGTGACGTGACCAGCCAACGTGGGGTGACATTTTTCTTCTCATCCTAGAGAAAAGAACCCTGTTTTGGTGCTTGATTGTGTTTTTTCACAAGTTACGAGTGGGGATATTTTGTCTATAGGTAAAACTAGGGTTTTGTTGCTATTTTTAACTTTTTACTAGAATAATGGCAGAAGATGAGTTGGTTGACTATTCCAGTGACCACCTAGAGGTGGGTATTTTCTAGGTTGGGCCAAGTGTAAGCGGATTTGATGAGGTGGAGGCTCCTCCTCCTCCCTGGGATGAAGGTTATTCAGCAGACGATTTTTCACCTGCCCATAATGTGAATGGTTTTTCTCCGCCTGAACTTTCACTCTCATCCCCTTCCCCCTTTCAAATCCTGGAGGTTTGAAATTTTTTTCCTTGAGAGGGTTCAGCCATTGATGGTTTTTTCAGGAAGATGGGGTTTGTGGACACAGTATCGTCAAAGGGGGTCACTTTTGCAGGCTCCTGAGTCGAACATGACGGGCTTGTTGAAGGTGCGGTAACAGGAACGACTTCAATGGTGGTTGTGAGCGAAGGAGTGAAACCCTTATGGTTTCTGGGAAGTGCTACTTTGAGGGTGGAGGAATAAGGGTCCTTCTCCCGGTTCATTGGACCCCTCGAACAACGAGGTTTCCCTATCCCAGCTTTGGAAGGGATTCTTGGTTCAGATTCAAGAAGTGAAGCAGAAGGAAGTCTTGGAAGCAAGGGGTTTCACAGGTGAAATCACAAAAACTGGATCAAATCAAGGAGGGTTGGGTATACTTATATGTTGGGAGGAGGCATAGGTTGGCATCAGGTTTTGCAGATGGCTAATTAGACTTTGGTAGGGCCTGTTCTGGGAAGAACTTTATCCTTGCAGACGGTGGTGCAATGGGAAGTGGATTGCTGGCTAGAGGCCCTAGGCTTTGTCCCGAAAGTGGTCTCCCTCACTGGAGGGTGGTTCACATTTAATTTTCAACAGCAGGAACATCTTCAGTGGGTATTAAATCACAATTGAATGTTGGATCATTCACATGTGCTGCACAAACCTTGGCACCCCCTCTTCGATGTGAGCAGGGAACATCTGGACATTGTGCTTTTGTGGGTACGAATTCCAGGGATTCCATTACATTACTAAACGAAAGAATGCCTTAAAAATATTGGAAACATCTTGAGGACATTTCTAGAAGCAGATCTCTTTTTTCTGGAGACTAAAATGTGGAGGGTTGCCAGAATTTTGGTTAGTCTCAATGTATGGGAAGGGTTAGCAGAAGACATGATCCTGAGCTGGGGGGCCTATCATATCAAGCAGACCTTAGATTATGAAAACGTTCCTTTCTGTTGCAGGATATGTCGTGCATATGGGCATCCAATTTTTGAATGCAATTTATTAGTATGAACCCTCAATAGACGTAGCCAACAACATGGTGTAAATGATCCGGTGGATTATTCATCTGTAAAGATTACATTGATCCAATATGGTAGAAGGTTATTAATCTATGGTTTTAAATCATATGCTAAACATTATATGCGACCATCCCTTAACACTTGTGGCACAGCCTGCGCTGTTATTGCATAGTGCGCGGTTATCGCATGGCCTGCGCAGTTATGGGCTGCGCGATTATTGCAATGCCCGGGCAGTTATGGGCTGCGCGGTTATCGCATGGCGCGCAGTTGTAGCATGCTCACGCAGTTAGTTGGCTTGCGCACCATCAAGTGGAACCTCGAATGGTTCGTGAAAAGCCCGCGTGGTCACGGTTGATGCGACACATATATCGCGAATGCTGCGACAGTTGTGGAGTAGTGGTGAGATCAAATGATTATGCGGTTTGCATTTGGTGCGTGGTTTAGTATGGTGCAACACCTGTGCGTGGCGGTCATTGCCACATGTTGTGAGTCAACATGTGCATGGAGTTAGTTGCAACGGTTCGGGGATATGGAACGTCGTGGTAACATAACGCTTGTGCAACGATTTGGCGGGATTGCATGGTTTAGTTTTAGCATATGGTTGTAACGATAATAAAGAAGATAACAACGGTGATGAAAAAAGGAGTCGAACCGTTACTTACTCGGGGGACTGAATGCTTTTATAAACGCGTTTCTTGCCACATTAAGGGTAGAGGTTTTTTAGAGCCCGGCGCAATGTGTTTTCTGTTGGATGTTGTTTTTGTAGAAGTCGACATTCTCTGTTATACTTTAGCTTCCGTTGCCTTTTGAAGGCTAATTGTAATTTCCAGAAGAGAGGAGGTCTTGAAGACTTTGTACAGCATTCCGTTTATAGTTGTGGAAGTTGATTCCAGAACCATTTTGTACCATTTTAAAGAGATTAATTGGATCGGTACCCATTGGAGAGGGACCCAGAGACATAGCCCAGTGGAGGGGGTGAACTCCGTTATCAACGTCTGTTTGTGACTCTCTGATTCTGTGTTTCTTCTTTATATCTGTTTATTAGTGTCGTTTTCTCCTCTCTGTTTCAGTTTGCTTTCAGTTCTGTCTTTAAGCATTCCATTGCTGTTAATGCTACTTCATGAATTAAGTAAACTGATAAACGCATTTTTTAAATAAACTTTTAATGCACTCAAGTTGAGATCCGACGAATCATGTTATGGTATCAGAGCAGGTTAACTGCTTGTGCAAGTTTGTGAATGCTTACGAGGTCCAGGTTAAAGCTTGGTGAAGGAGAATTAATTGAAGGTGATCCTGAGATTGGCTCAAGGAGAACATTCTCAAGAACCATGTCTTCTCCACGAGGGGAAGAAGAAGGACATACAGAATGGGAAAACCCTGTTATTTCCGAAACTGAGTTTTTGGAGGCTTTTATGAGCATGAAATCCATGATGGAAATTCTACTCGATGAGCGAGCAGAAAGGAAGAAGAAAGAAGAAGGTTCTTCATCCAAAGATGCAGAAGTGAAGAAGGAAGAAAAGGGTAAAGGGGTAGGAGGTGATGGTGATCCTCCTGAAACTAATCAAAATTTCTCTTCTTCTCATACTTCGCATTCAAATAATGCAAATCCTAATATGCCTTATTTCAAATTGGATGTAAAGTTTGAGTTACCAATTTATAATGGAGATTTAGATGCTGAAAAGTTAGACAATTGGATCAAGCAGCTTGAAGTGTATTGCAGGGTGCAGGGCATTACTGATGACCCTTCTAGTATTCAATTGGCCACTTTGAGAATGAGTGGAATGGCTCTTACCTGGTGGGAGAGCAAGATTCAGCAAGATCTTCGAAAGAACGGTAAAATTATTTCAGTTTGGAATGAATTCATTGAAGTATTAAGGAAGCAATTTTATCCTTTAGGTCATATGCAGTAATTAATAATGAGCTGGCAAACTTTTAGACAAGCTAAAGGACAAAGAATTCAAGAATATACTCATGAATTTAGAAAGAGGGCTATTGCATTGAATGTTGCATTGGATACACAGGAAACTCTTCTTAAGTACATTGGTGGTATGCATTCTTATTTGTGACATACCTTGTTGATGTTTAACCCCAGTACTTTGGATGATGTATGTGTTCAAGATACACATTTAGAAGCTAGGGGTAAGCATGCTAATGATACTTTTGTGAAGAAATCCTTTAAAACTGACAGCAAATCAAAGGGGAAAAAGAAGATGGCTACTGTTAAAAAAGAGGGTGAAAGGCCTACATGTTCGCATTGTCAGAAGGGACATGATGTCTCTAAGTGTTGGAAACTTCATCTGGAGTTAATGCCAAAGAAGTATGGAGGAAACAAAGATAAAGGCAAAGCAAAAGCTACTTTAGCAATTATTCAAGACTTGGGATCCGACTCAGGTGATGAAACAAAGGTTACAGCCGTCGGAATCCAGGGTAAGAATAAAAGTATCTCACTTCCCATTGATGCAAAATCAAGTTCTAGTGCAAGTACAAGTCTGCCATCTACTTCTAAGCAAAATGATAAAAATAGAAGTGCACTGGTTCATGTTCGTGTCATTACAAATCACACAAAGATTGATACATTGTTTGATAGTGGTTCACAAGTAAATCTGATATCAGAAGAAGTGGTTAAGAGAAATTGCATTTAGTTACTATGCCTCATGAAAAAACCTATCCTCTTGGTTGGGTTACTAATGATACACAATTGCAAGTTACAAAGAAATGTGTATTGAAGTTTGCAATCACTGAAAAGTTTATGGATGAGGTAGAACTAGATGTAGTACCACTTGACATTTGTGGAATTGTACTTGGGAGTCCGTATTTGTATGATCGGAAAGCAATCTCTTATAGGGAGCAGAATAAGTATCATCTTTTTAAAGATGGTGTGGAATATATTGTACAAGCACATAAGACAAAAACAAACCTAGCAATAGTTTCTGCAGGACAAATGAAGAGGCTGGTAAATGCTAGTAAGAATTTTGTGTTAATGATGGTTAAGGTGAAAAATGATGAGATCTCTAAATCTTTTGAAGAGTGTGACCCTAAGCATAAATTTGAACTGATTGAAATCATTTCTGAGTATGATGATTTGTTTCAAGATCCGAAAGGGTTACCACCAAAGAGAGAGATTCAGCATGAGATACATTTGCAGCAGGATGTGCCACTCCCGAACATAGCTATGTACCAGATGTCTTTAATGTAGAATGAGGAATTCAAGAAGCAGGTTCAGGAGCTGATTGAGAAGGGGGTCATCCGGCCAAGCACTTCTCCTTGTGCCTCCCCGATAGTCTTGGTTCCGAAGAAGGATGGGTCTTGGAGGATGTGCATCGACTATAGGGCCCTTAACAAAATCACCATTAAAAACAGGTATCCTCTTCCCCGCATTTATGATTTGCTTGATCAGTTGAAACATGCAACTTACTTTACAAAATTGGATCTGCGTAGTGGGTATCATCAAATCTGTGTTGCTGAAAATGATGCTTGGAAAACAACGTTTAAAACAAAATAGGGTTTGTATGAATGGCTTGTGATGCCTTTCGGGCTCTGTAATGCACCTGCTACTTTCATGCGGGTCATGAATGATGTCTTTCGTTCATTCATTGATGATTTTGTAATTGTCTATCTGGATGATATCCTAGTGTTTAGCAAAACCTGGGAGGAACACATTGTACATGTGAAGAAAGTTTTATATGTACTGAGGAAGGAGAAGCTTTATGTAAAAATGTCTAAATGTGAGTTTGCTAAAACTTCTTTAGTATATCTGGGCCATATTATTGGTGGAGGCCACCTGCGAGTGGACCCAGCCAAGGTTGCTGTCATTGTAAACTGGCGAGGGCCTAACACCCTTACTGAAATCAGAAGTTTTCTGGGTGCGGTTCAGTATTGGAGAAAATTCATTTCTGGGTTTTCTTCCATTGCTGCTCCATTACATGCGTTGACAAGCATTAAAGAACTTTTCCAGTGGGGAGGCAAACATCAGAGAGCCTTCGACACTTTGAAGGAAAGGATTAGCACCGCACCAGTTCTGACATTGCCAGATTTGCAGCAGCCATTTGAGATCGAGACCGATGCCAACGGGTTTGCCATGGGAGCCGTTTTGATGCAAGGGAGGAAGCTAGTCTGTTACCATTCAGAAACGTTCTCTACTGCGGTAAGTAACTATCCGACTTATGACAAAGAGTTGTATGCTTTAGTACAGAGTGTGAATAAGTGGAAACATTATATCATGGGAAAAGAAACAGTCATACATATTGATCATCAACTACTTCAATATCTGCAATCTCAAACTAAAATACAACAAAGTAGGCATTTAAGATAGATGGGATTCTTACAACAGTTTCATCTCGTAATTAAGTACAAAAAAGGAATTCATAATAAGGTAGCAAACATGTTATCGAGGTCGCCTTCAAGTGCTTCAATCATTCTTCAAAACAGCTCATTAACACATGAAAGTTATATTGAACAATATGCAGAAGATAAAGATTTTAAGAAAGTATATGCATCGCTAATACATGGTAAACAGGAAGAGAACTATTATGTGCATAATCAACTCCTGTATCATCTTGGTAAACTTTGTATTCCAGAGAAAGAGAGAGTGCATGTGATTCGAGAAGCACATAGTTCATTGATTGCAAGACATTTTGGAGTAAGTAAAACACTATCATTATTGCAGAATCATTGTTATTGGCCTCAGATGCAATAAACTGTAGCTAAATATATACGAGGATGTGTTATGTGTGCAACGAGTAAGCCTAGCAATAGGAAATTGTGTTTGTACACACCTCTTCCAGTTTCTTCTCGTCCCTGGGAAAGCATTTCTATGGACTTCGTAGGAGGACTACCTATGTCTAGAAAAGGGCATGATTACCTATATGTTGTTGTGGACAGATTCAGCAAAATGTGTATCTTAATGCCATGTAGCAAACAGATCACTGCTGAACTAACAGCTCATCTATTGTTTCAGAATGTTTGGGTACATTTTGGGCTACCCATGTCTATTGTATCTGATTGGGATTCCTGGTTCTTGGGAGAATTCTGGTCAACTTTGTGGGAGCTTATGGATACTAAACTTAAGAAAAGTACAGCTTTTCATCCACAGACCGATGGGCAAACAGAGGTAGTGAACAGGACCGTGATTCAGCTGCTCAGAGGATATTGTAGTAAACATCCTAAACTTTGGGATGAGCAGTTGCAATATATACATCATGCTTACAATCATGCAGTTCATTCTTCCACGAAAATATCTCCTTTTGAAACTTGTTTTGGTTATCTGCCAAAAACACGGATGGACTTTTCTTTTGGCAAAGATGCAGTGGATGGACATCATGATGCAGATAAAGCTCTAAGATTCATTCAGAGAATCCAAGCGGTGCAACAGGTAGTTCAGGAACAGTTGGAGAAGAGCCAGGCAAAGTATAAAGCCAGGCATGACAAGCATCGAGTTGATCATCAATTTCAGATTGGTGACAGAGTTTGGTTACATATCACCAAAGAAAGAATGAAAGGTGAAGGTAAAAAGCTTAAGCCTATCAGGTATGGTCCTTTTGACATCTTGGAAAAGATTGGTACTAATGCTTTTCGCTTGAATTTACCTCCATACATGCAAATTTATTTGGTTGTCAATGTTGAGAATCTTAAATTGTATGAGCCTCCTATGATCATGGATGAGGAAACTAACATACAAATTCCTTCAGTTGATGATATGGCACCTGAATACATGAAAGAGTTGCAGGATGATGTTGTTCTTGACAGAAATGTAAGGACTTCACGAAGAGGGAATGCTGAGTACCTTCGAGTGGGGCTTAAAGGCATGCATCCTAGCAAGGAAAGATGGATGGAGATTGGAAAAGTGAGGGGGCTGTACCCTCACTTACTTGCAGAGTGATTCAAGCTTTTGGTGGTCCAAAAGCTCTCCAATGGGGAGGAATGATCCGATGGATTATTCATCTTCAAAGATTACACTGATCCAATATGGTACAAGGTTATTAATCTATGGTTTTAAATCATATGCTAAACATTATATGCGACCATCCCTTAACACTTGTGGCACAGCCCGCGCAGTTATTGCATAGTGCGCGGTTATCACATGGCTCGCACAGTTATGGGCTGCGCGGTTATCGCATGGCCCGCGCAGTTATGGGCTGCGCGGTTATCGCATGGCCCGCGCAGTTATGGGTTGCGCGGTTATCGCATGGTCCGTGCAGTTATGGGCTGCGTGGTTATCGCATGGCATACAGTTGTAGCATGCTCACGCAGTTAGTTGGCTTGCACACCGTCAAGTGGAACCTCGAATGGTTCGTGAAAAGCCCACGCGGTCACGGTTGCTGCGACACATATATCGTGAATGCTATGACAGTTGTGGAGTAGTGGTGACATCAAAAAGTTACGCGGTTTTCATTTGGTGCGCGGTTTAGTATGGTGCAACACCTGTGCATGGCGGTCATTGCCACGTGTTGTGAGTCAACATGTGCGTGGAGTTAGTTGCAACGGTTCGGGGATATGGAACGCCGTGGTAACATAACGCTTGTGCAGCGATTTGGCGGGATTGCATGGTTCAGTTTTAGCATATGGTTGTAACGATAATCAAGCAGATAATAACGGTGATGAAAAAAGGAGTCGAACCGTTACTTACCCGGGGGACTGAACGCTTTTATAAACGCGTTTCTGGCCACATTAAGGGTAGAGGTTTTTTAGAGCCCAGTGCAACATGTTTTCTGTTGGATGTTGTTTTTGTAGAAGTCGACATTCTCTGTTATACTTTAGCTTTCGTTGCCTTTTGAAGGCTAATTGTAATTTCCAGAAGAGAGGAGGTCTTGAAGACTTTGTACAGCATTCTGTTTACAGTTGTGGAAGTTGATTCCAGAACCATTTTGTACCATTTTAAAGAGATTAATTGGATCGGTACCCATTGGAGAGGGACCCAAAGACGTAGCCCAGTGGAGGGGGTGAACTCAGTTATCAACATCTGTTTGTGACTCTCTGATTCTGTGTTTCTTCTTTATATCTGTTTATTAGTGTCGTTTTCTCCTCTCTGTTTCAGTTTTCTTTTCAGTTCTGTCTTTAAGCATTCCATTGCTGTTAATGATACTTCATGAATTAAGTAAACTGATAAACACATTCTTTAAATAAACTTTTAATGCACTCAAGTTGAGATCCGACGGATCAGTAAAGGAGGCAGGGGTGGCAGAAGGGCTCTCTGGACCGCCTTCATCACAACCCACAACACCTATGGATCCAGTGAGCAATGAATTCGATGATAGCAGCAAAGAGGAGGAGGCTATGATGCCACTACCGATGGTGGAGGTGGATAGACATGTTGATGCCCAGTACTTGAAGGGGATTCCCTTTCCAGTAACTTCCTCCTCTCTTTCCCCTTTGATAAATTTATTTGCAAATAATATTAATCTTTCTGGTCTAGAGTGGGTGGAAGGTTTAAAAAATTGAATCTCACAACTGGACCTAAACCGGTTTCATTACCCATATCTGTTGTAAATTTGGAGGAATCCCCCCAGCCTACGGATGTCAGTTTTTGGTTACTTCCTACGGTCCTTCTCCAAGGCAGCCTCTGGCGGTTTGGGAAAAGTTTCGAATATGACCCCTAAGGGGAGATGAAGGAAACATTTTATTGCTAAGGTACACTCTAGAGCAAAAAATGATATTTTGGAAGGGAAACAACAATCTATTGAGAGGGCGCTTAGAGCAGTATGTGCCCAGAAGAAGGGTCGTAGATGAAGCTTATGTATTTCAACTACTGGGGTCTGGCTGGTCCCCATAAAAGATAATCACTCAAGAGGGTGGTAGTTTTAGAACAACAAGATATTCTATTGCGACAAGAAACTTTAGGAGTAGGATGTGGTTAAAGCTAGGCTGGAAAGTTAGTTTCTAGGTTGGTTTTTTTAGACTTTCTGAAGGTTGGCAATTGGTTGGAAAGAAAGAACTGTTAAGGCTTTGAACCTGTGGGGCATGGAATCGGTTCTTGGCATGACCTTTAAGTATTTTGGACTAGAGTTCACATTTAATATTTTTAATATCTATGGTATGTATCTAAATAGGATCCCATTATGGGATAACCTATTTAATAATACTCTCATGAGAGGAGATATGGTGATTTTAGGAGGAGATTTAAATTTTTCTTTGGGGAAGTCTGAGGTATGGGGTCTCATGCTCGTGTTGATTTGTTGATGGATTATTTCACTCAGAAGTTGGTAGAAAGGAACTGGTTAGAAATCGAAACTATCAAACTCAAGCCAACTTGGAAAAACAATAGATGTGGGGAGGGGAGAGTAGAGAAGAGGCTGGATAGTTTTTTGGTGGCTAAACAGGTGGTGGACAGGAATCATCAAATCAGCAAATGGGTGGAGTATGGAGGGCAGTCAGATCATTTACCTATTTTTCTAGAACTAAATATTGGACCAGTTAAACCTCCAAGTCCTTTAAAGCTCAATAAGACCTGGTTAAATGATGAGTCTTTTAAAATATTGATTTCTTCTAGATGGATCTCCTATGATTCATAAAGTAGGTGATCTATAGCTTTCCAGTTTGCAGCAAACATCAAAAACATAAAGGAAGCTATTAAATATTGGTCAGTGGATAAGAGACGTTGGGAGGACACAGAATTGAAACAAGTTGAAAAGGACCTTGATGGGATCCTTGAGAAGGATGGGGGGGGTATATTGAATTAGGAGGACAAAGACACCTTAATCAGGATGGAAGAGAGAAGGAACATCATGTTGTTAGAGAAGGAGGAGACTTGGATATTAAAAAGTAGGGCCACTTGGTTGGAATGTGGGGATGAAAATACAAAATTCTTTCATGCTTTTGCAAGAGGAAGGAAAGCTTCAAATACAATATGGAGTCGATTAGATGAACAAGGATAAACTCATACCACTTTTGAAGGAAAGGCCAGAACGGGAGTGGAGCATTTCAAAAAAAAAATTAAAGCACCAACCCAGGCATCTATTGTAGAAGTCATCATATTGCACAACTCTTTCCAAGGTTCATTGAGGAGGAAGACAATAGGTACCTGATGGAGGAAGTTACTAAAGAAGAATTAAAGGAAGTCTTACAAAACTTTCAAAAGGATAAAATTCCAGGACCTGATGGGTGTACTATTGAATTCTTTCTAGAACTCTCTGATATCTTGGGAGGATATTTATTGATAGTCGTGGAGGATATTAGACTCTCTCGAAGGATCCCTACCAGTTTCAATTCAAATTTTATCGCTCTAATCCCTAAAGTTGGAAATCTCGTTCCTCTGAATGATTTCATACCCATTTCACTCTATAATTGCATCTACAAGGTAGTCTCTAAGGTGATCGCAAGAAGATTGAAGGTGATTTTATCATAACACATCACTGAAGAACAATTCGGTTTTTTGGAGGGGATATAGATCCATGAACCAATTTGGGTTTCTTAGGAGGGGCTTCATAGCTTGAAAGCAAAAAATCTCAAAGGAGCTATACTAAAAATTGATTTATCCAAAGCCTATGACAAAGTAAGTTGGTTATACATTCGTATGCTGCTGACTCATCTTGGCTTTGGAATTGATTTTATCAGGTGGATCATGAGTTGTATTACTACAGTCTCCTTCTCAGTCCCGATTAATGGGGATGATTCTCCTTTCTTCCATGCTGAGAGAGGGATACGATAGGGTTTCCCTCTTTCCATTTTGCTCTTCCTGCTGGTAGATGAAGGTTTGAGTAGGGATTTAAGGGAGGAAAAGAACCACAGAACCTTGAAGGGCATTCAAATATCTCAATATCTGCAAATAACACATCTCTTGTTTGTAGATGATGTCCTAATTTTTTGCTTAAGAATGGTGAGAGACGCCAACACCATTCATGATATATTGGACCTTTTCTCCAAATCCACAGTGATGGAGATTAGTTCAAGAAAATTAACACTGACCACACATCTTCTGAGGGTTGAAGAGTTTCAGGTAATCAGATGGTTTTTTCCCTTCAATATGGAAGGATTGGATGTTGGTTTGAAATATCTAGGGTTTTGCTTAAAATATAATGATTATCAAAAACATGATTGGAAGTGGCTTTTGGACAAGCTAGAAAAATGCATGAAAGTGTGGAGTCGTAAATGGCTAATTAGAGCATGGAGGGTGGTGTTCGTAAAATCTATGTTAGAAGCAATTCCAATTTACTGGATGTCCCTGGATTGGATCCCTAAAGGCACTTTGGAAGAGGCGAGAAGATTTTTTTTTAGCTTTCTTTGGAGTGGAAAGTAGGAAACTCAAGTGACCCCTTAGGTATGGTGGGAAAAGATTGATGTTCCAAAAGGACTGGGTGGATGGGGCCTTAAAAATATTTTTCTGTTTGCAAAGTCACTTGCATCCAAGGGGGGTTAGAGACTACTAAAGGATCAAATTTTGTGGACTAAAGTGATTTTCCAAAAATACAAATCCCCTGTATATGTTGAAGATTGAATAAGGAGCCCCAGGAAAATCCATACAGGTGGATTGGTGATTTGGAAAGAAGTGGTATTGTCATTTGATGTCATTGAATCCAATCTAGCTTGGAATGTGGGGAATGGCAGGAAACTAAGGGTAGGTGAGGACCCGTGGGTCAGATATACACATAAACATAGGCTTCCATTCCTCACCATGGAGGTTATGAAATAGAGAGGTATTGTTTATATTTCACAATTAGCTGCACCTATTCAGGAGAACCCTTGGTGCCAGTCTTGGAGAGTGACACCTGATTATGGTTTAACTGAGCCAGATGAAAGGTAATTGGAGCCTCTACTTGGATATTTGACTAGAGCATAGATTCAACTAAGGGGCAAGGAGGATGAAATTATTTGGGATATGGATCTGAGTGGCAAATACACGCCCATGGCTGGTTATATTAAACTTAGTGCTGATGGTATTCAAAGGGACCCTATTTGGTGGTGGAAGAAACTATAGGAAATCAATAGTCCACTAAAAACCAGAATATTTATGTGGTGTGTCCTGGAAAACAAGGCCCCATCTTGGGACAATTTATAGAAAAGGAGCTTCGAAGGGCCTGGATGGTGTTCACTTTGCAAGTCAGATGGTGAGTCTGTATCCCACCTTTTTTTACATTGTCTTTTTTTATCAAAGAAGTATGTAAAGAGTGTTCGAAGGCTCTTGGACTGACTTGTATATGGGTGAGTTTATCGATCCTGCAAGCTTGGGAGAATGGGAAGAGAGTGGGATATCAGGAATTGTTGGAAGCCCTGACTCTGTTAGTAATCTGGGGTGTATGGCTTGCTAGAAACAATTTAATCTTTGTTAATAAAGCCTACACTCCTGAAATTACAATAGGTCTCTCTTGTGGAATCCTTTCTGCCTTTCCTCAATACATCAGAGTTTCAAGACAGAGGGAGGCATTGGAAGTGGAAATTGACAAGTCGATGCCTTGGTTTTTTTTTATGGGGCAGCACAAAATAATCTTTGTGGGGGAGGGGCTCTAAGTTTCCTCTCGGAGACCCACTTCTTTGAACTGATATTGGGATTAGGGGAAGGTAGTAATAATTATACTGAACTGTTGAGCCTAAAAATTCTTCTTATTTTTGCAGTAGAGAAAGGGTGTAGAACTCTTAATGTTTGTGGAGACTTGATGAATGTTATAAATTGGAAAAAAGGGACACAACAATGCATAAATCTTAGACTTTCCAACATTTTATCTTCCATTAAAGCATTCATAAACACTTATGTTTCATTTTCATGCCGACATGTTTAGAGGGAAAACAATAAAAAAGTGGACAAAGCCTCGAAGGAGGGGCTGCAGATGGCCTTGGGGCATTGGAAGATGAGAGAACAAAAAGAGGGAAACATGCATGAATACTATCACAGACCTTTTATAGAATGATCAACATCCTTTATTAATTATCATCATATTACAAAAAAAAAATTATATTATTGTTACTTTTAGGGAATTTTTTTGGTAAATGAACTGTCTTTTGAATAGTTTGCAGTTATTTTACATGGAACAGTATGTCATAGACAAAGATTTTATCTTGTATATTTTTCAAAACAGGCCAACACTGTATTTTTGCTATACACTTTAATTTTTTTCGGGGTTGTACGAAAGACCTTTAGGTTTTGTTTCAAATGAGCTCTTATGTGAACCAAAATACACATCTATGTGTATCTACAGAATGTAATTTTTTTCTCATCGAATGAAATAAAATTACACTTTTTTTCTCAGGAAAAAAAATCCACACTAGAAGAACATGCTCCTCTCTCTTCTCCTTTTCTTGAGATTTAATCTTATTGTGTCATAGTTGCACATCATTCATCAACAAGACTATCTAGATGTACTCGCAATTAAGTACAATCGATGAACAATTCCACTTCTCAAGCTCTGGTCATCATCTCTATCCACAACTTCCAAATAACAATCCATCCTTCTAAGACGATATCACAACTAATTGGTCGATCAAACCTGATAATTGCAGTTGTTAACAATCATCCTAAGCTAAAACAGGTCCAAAGTTCTGCAGGTGAAGCAAGGTTCATGAAACCAATGGTGGCTCGAGGAACCAATAAAATATCACCCCACACCAACTACGTATATACAAAATATATCTCAACAAGAATTTTAAGTAAAACAATTGTTGTTATCACTCATGTTGCATGATTGAAGTCTATAACTAAAAATATTGGAACCAAGTTTTTGCAACTCACTAATATAACATAACTTAGAAATAGATATTAAGCCTAACCATCAACCATTGAGATATATACAATAATGACCTTGAGACTAGGCCTTTGCAAGATTAATATCTCAATGTGTCTAATTACAACCCAACAGCAACATTTCTATAGCAAAGCAACTTAGACTTATCCAACATAATCATAGTGACAAAACAAAGTTTTGATCCTACCATGTAGGGTTGATGTGAAACTCCTCCAAGACACTATGTGTAACTTTAACAACATTCTTTATTTCTTATGAAATCTAAAAGATACCCAAGGTGGACTAATTCAACAAATCGAAGGAGAATAAAGGTGTCACAATCTCAATGATCCATGAACGCAATTAGAGTATACGAGTACATGTTGAAAAGGTAACATTTGTTATGATACTAACTATTTTACAAGTGTCAATGTGCCAAATTGAGTGCTTCCATAACTCTTCATAATCCTTCTATGACTATACATGTACATTCCACAATTATTCTACAGTCTTTCACAACTATCTCAATTCATTCCACAAGAGGCCATGCCATCCATGAAACATGGTAGCTTGTTATTATCGATATAAATTGTTGGTGGTCCCTCCAATCTCAACCAATTCCATGTAGATCAATCTGATATAATAATGAAAATTCTTAGAAACACCATACCTTCAATTCTTTATAACAAATCTACAATATATCATCTTCTTAAACACAAGAATACCAATCTAGATTGTGAAGCAAAGAAATTAACCAACCATCCATCAGGATGTTGTGCACCATCCCAAAAGAGGTAGAAAAATCCCTTGAATCATCCCCGTGACATTGTTTCCACCCTTCCATGAAGGGAAGACTATAGATCATCTTCCTCCTTGGTGCAATTTGTTATCATTTCTCACATTTCCAATCATTATAGAAATAAAAACCCCTAAACTATGCATCCATTCATCAATAACAAACCATAGACTATAATTCCAAGACTCAGTAAATATCTTCCAGAAGTATAGAGAACACAAAGTAAATAATGCAAACTTAGATATGTTTCATTACCATTAGACCAATTGAAGACATATGCCTCCCTTTCCCATTGTGGGTAAGGTAGTTAAAAAACTCACTCCCTTGGCTTTACAATGCACTCGCAACTCCTACAAAGACGAAGAAGGATTTTTTTTTCAGGACAATATACTTTTTCCAACATGCTCAATGACCTCCCTAAATTTGGACGTGACCAATAAATGCTCCATCTTCCCCACATACATAAGCAACCTTTTTCACATTTTTAACTCACTATTTTATCATTATTAAAAAATAATACTTAAACCCATAAATTCATTAATGATCCTATTTATGAGCATAACAACCATAGTTGCATTCACATGCAACTTAAACCAAACAACAATATTTAAAAATTTTCATTTTTCTTCTTTGTCTTGGTAGTTATACCACATGTGATGCAACAAGGTATATGTTGAAGGCAATAACCTATATGTTGAAACCAAGCGCCTCACATTGGGAAAAGTGAGCAAGTTTTAAATGATTATGTCTTTGCACATGGCATAGATGTTTGTATCCAACATACATGATACGAGGAGCTACGATGGAAATTTGGCCACTTGTCGATGAGGGATGAACAAATCCAAACCATGAGTTAGGGTGCTTGTACCAAGTATGACAATGTAGGAATCTTAAAACCATGGTGGTAGTGGATAATGGGGTATTAGTTATGGATGGTATCCTCTTTATTAGAGACAATATTCATGAATGGTGTTGTAAGGATGAATAGAGGTGTATTATGAGTGGGAAACTAGCAAAAAAATTAGAGAGGTAGTTATAAAGACAATGTTAGGAACCATTGTGACACTATCAACTAGGAGAATGAAATATAGAATTAATATTATATTTTTCTCCACATTTCCCATCTCTAAGATTTCATACAAACACCCAAACAAGCATTCAAAGAACCCCTATTCTAATTTCATATTTTCTATTCATTGAAACTCTTCTCTGTGCATTTGCCATTTTTTCCAGTTCATACTTTATGCACTTATTCCTATTTCTTTTGCATAGGGGTAATAGAACACAACACCAACCTAGTCTAAACCCTTCATAACCGATGTTAGTTCACTAAGGGCCTAACTTAACCCAAGGTAAATTTTGACGAGCTTGGAAGAGAACAAAGCATAGAACATAAAAAAATGAATCTGCATGAGTAATTAACCATTTCTGGTTAATGACATTGTGTCATGTTGACTAAGTTCAATTCTCATAGATTAAGTGGTTGGGAATTTTGAAATAGATGTATAATAACATTTCGTTTATGATTGTGCATCATCATAAGGTTGAGGAGGTGCATCCTAGAAAACTGGCTACTTCATTGATGGAGTCCATTCCAAATGAGTGACCTATCGGCCATTCAATATTTGCAGTATGGGGGTTTATTTAACTAGTAGGTCCTCCTTTACTAACATATAATAAAAATCATATTTTTATTTGCAAGAAACCCCTATGTTTTGAATAATACTTTTCTTTCCAGATGCATGTCCTCTTGGAGTATGTGTAGAAATTGTAGGCTTTTGATATATAAATCAATAGAGTTAGCAACAAACTAGTAAGTTTGTAGGCATATATCATCATGTATCTCAAGTTTTCACTCTATAATTATTCATAGATGGGAGGGAGTCCTAGGGTTTTGAAATGAGAGACAATGATGATCGGTTGGATTAGTTCCATGATTCCCTACTAACGTTAATCTTTAATAAGTTGGATGATATTAAGGATTTAGGGAGGTGCTATGTTGTTTGTAATAGATTTAATACCTTGGTTTTGTACATGGAGAATGTAATTATTAAGATTGATTGCATGGTTTATAGGGAACATTGTGGATTAAATGTTAAAGGGAGTGAGAATTTGGACATTTTATGAGGTTTTTGTTGGGTAGTATTGTGAAGCCCCTACAGGGTCTATAGTGGTTTTTGGGGCAGAAGAGATATTTTAGAATAGAATGCACACCATTCACTTAGTGAGGTGTTGAGAAACTTCATTGAGATTATGCATCTAAGGATGGATTTGCTTGGAAACGAATTGGGGATAGAGGAAATATCATAGGATCGAGCTTGTGAGCACGAACACTAATAAAATGTTAATTAAGGATAGAGGAACTATCATTTGGTTGATCTTGTGCATGGGAATATTAATGTAAATTACAAGTAGATCATTAAGTTAGAGAGTGTCCATTCGTCAATCATGAAGAACTAAGAGGAGGATGACATAGGAAAGACTCATAAGTCAAAAGACATGTGTTGATAGTTTTAGAAAACAAATTGATTTGGAATAGAGGTTTGGAGAGGAGATTTCAAAGGATGTCACTCTCTTAAAGGTCATGTTTAGTGGAACCAAGATTGGCAATAAGTGTTATGAGTATATTGTCTACATGTTATATCTCAATTTTAATCCATGACACATTAGTCATGAAAATCCTCCATTGCCTTGTAGGGTCCATTTGATACTTTGAACAACAATAATACATCTCTTTACCAAAAAAAATCTCAAGTTTCAACCAATAAACATTGCTTTGACCTATGTATATTTAACAAGGTTTTGATGCTAAATTAAAAATAAAATAAAAAGTGAATTAGTTTGTAAAAAAACTAAAACAATACCTCATCCTAACCTAATTAATAAAAAAACTAAAGAATGATTTGAAGTCAATGGAAACCTTTGGATTTCAAGAATTCTCTTTAAAAGACATTAGATGTAATCCACTCAAGGATATAAAATCAACAAAGCATACACAACACAATCTAGATAAAGAAACAAATGTAAAGATCAAAATCTAATTATAATATGAAAGATTTCATTAAAGCTTTTCAAATATAAAAATGAAGTTTTCCATGATTTAAACTATGCAGATTGTATCTGATTTGATTTATATACACAAATAGATATTTACAATAAGAATAACATTGAGCTTATCTTGATTGTTGATTCTTCCCATCCAATGGGGATGGAGCAAGGTCAACCGTGCTCATTAGATGTCAACCGTGCTCACCACTTAATTTTAAGCATAAACAAAGAAATCCTAGGGAAGAGGAAGGAAGTAAAAAGAGATAAGGGAGAAAGACCATTACATTCATTAGATTTTCAATTTTAATTAATTGTCTAAGGTTGTAAGCTAACTAGGGTACTTCAAATAAGGTTTCTAGAAAGTAATTAACAAGAAACTGAAACTTGAAAATGTTAACCTAGGTCTAATTTCCAATTTCTTTAGTTAAACTAAAAATCAAAGAGAGGATAAATGAATGAATTCCCTTGGGTGATACTTTGTTGTAGTTATTGAATCTTCTTATACAAAATATGAGAGATGTGATAGTCTCTAAGAATATTCCATCTCTTGAATGATCGTCCACACATAGTGTGATCATCTTACAAAAATATCCTTGCATCGATCTCCAACACAAGGTAATAAATACACTAGATCTACCATATGTAACAATATAAAAATATTTAATGAATAGAGGCCCAAGTTCCCTCATAAGGGTTTGATACCTCATTTTTCCTAGTTGTGTTGGAACCTTGATTGAGATTATAGAGTTGAATTTCTAGGGGATGTGAGGAATAAGTTTTTTGAGATTCCCTAGGATGAGACAACAACCCTATAATGTTAGAGCCAAATTAATATTGAGAGATCTATGTTGAGATGATGGAAAAGACTCTAGTAATAGAATTAGAAATCTAGATGAATACTTGATGCCAATTCGAGCATATACATGTGAGCTAGGATTTTAAGATAGAAGAGATCAAAAGACTTTACAAACATGAATTAGGGGTATAAATAGGTAAAGGAACAGTATTAAGGTGTAAGTGTATCACAACATTACCATTAGAGGAAAAACACCCTACAAAAAAGTAAAACCATGAGGTTTGACCATGTATCGCAAGTTTCGCAAGTCATGTCATGGGTTTTTCCACTAAAATAGGCTCTTTGGAGATGCATGAGCCACAATACATAGTACTTTTTGTGGCTCAATTTTGACTATGTACAAGCACATAAAAGTGTTATATAGAAGATGAATTTGTAGAATCCATGATGTTGTAGAAGTAGACCACATCACCCTAAGTATGTGTGGTCCAAGGAGTCACATCATAAACACTCTCCACTTGGTCTCTCAAACTCTCTACATATTTATCTAAAGACATACACCATTTTATACAAGTGGGTTAAAGTTGGTAAACTTTGTAATTGCCTCACTTGGCTATATATATGAGGATTGCGAAGTAAAGACTCTAGTTAGTTAGTTATGTTCTTATGTTGAAATAGTTGCAAGAATTATGTTTTGGTCTTAGTTCTGCACATGATAGATGCATATTCTATGAATTCTATGAGAGGTAGTACTTGTTCTAATAATACAATGGAAGATTATTTTGCTCATGTGTCTGTTCTTGTGATGTATCTTGGTGATGTTAATTTTATGGTCCTTATTGTGCATGCTTTAAGTTCTATTAGATTAAATGTGTGTGATCAAAGGTTCATGAAAGGATTTGACACTTCTACAGAATCTTCATTATTCTACACATAAATTAAGAAAAACAATGAAACATGCATTGAGTGAGATGTATTTCCTTTGGAAAGTTGAATATGTCAACATACTAAACTACTATGATCCTTTGTTGGACATCTATTGCAATCTATGAGAGTACATAGTAAATAGTTAGGAGTAGTGTGCATAACCAACAATAATATACACTAAGGTAATATATATGCAATATGAGAGAGAGAGAGAGGTGGAACCAACAACATGTAGCTTGTTATATTATATGATCAAACAACCAACAATAACTACTTATTTACATTACAGATCCGTGCCTTTATATAAGATTACAATAATGGAAAGTAGTTATAACTTCCTTAACTACCTTCGTTAGTTGACATGACCAATGGTCGACTAACCCGACTACTAGTAGACCGAACTTACTAATAGCCAAATATATTTCCTTATCAACTAAGTCCATTAGGATCCTCCAACATCTCCCTCATTCTCGAACTCTTATTTGTCTCCAAGAAGGAGGAATATGCAAAAAAATATATAATATAAAAATTATCAAAAAGATCATGAATTATTTATATTTTTATTTGTCTATTTGAATGATGTTGGTTTCACCTGACTGTTGTGCATTCGGTTGTTGATTCATCGATTTACTTGGATTAACAAATCAAATCTTGGTCATGGTGAAGAAGTTGACAGAGGGGGCAGTTTCGATAAGTCTTTCACAACTTCCATAAGGTTTTGTAGATATGGGGTGTTACCTACTTCATTCATTCTTCAAATTTAGTCCACTTGTCAAGCGATTTATCTACTATGATATTTTTCCTTCTCAGTTAATAGATATATCCCATTTTTTCTTCAATCAATGTATCTTGTATTGCTTCTAGGTTAGTGTTATAATCCTCTTGCATTTTGATAACTTGACAGTGCAAATCCCATACTTGTTTAATTGATATGGATGATTCATGTTGTGCATTGATTTGTTCCTAAAGTCACTGGTGCTCTTAATCCTTTAATTTGAGCTGCTTATGTTCCTATTCTTTGATATGAGATCCCAAAACATCCCAACTTTTGGCATCTTTAATATATTTCCATTGTCTATTCAAATTTACAATAAGCGATTAAGTGATTTTGAGTTGGCTACATGCTTTTTAAAAATAGGTCATCCAGTTATTTAGAATGTTGCCCATCAATTCAACGATACTTCTTACCTCCTCCAATTTCTTTTTGATATCTTCATACTTGTTGTGCTTAGTATTTATGATGGCTTTGTCTATTTAGTTTTTAGTTTTCAATTATCCTCTATTAGTAGCTTTTGATTACATACTAATTTTATTGTTAGTGCCTTCAAGGAGTTGATTGGTTCGCTAGGAGGGTTGTTGACTAAATATCCCATTGCTTGTTCAACACGTGCCTTACAAGTTTGCCATACTTTTCCTCCTTTTCTATCTTTTGCTTCAGTTTCTTGAATGAGTTGCTCCATATCCATCCTTTATTTACTCACTACCTTCTAAAATTGTTGGATTTCTTCATCATATGCATCCTCCAGAGAAAATTTGATTGTTGTTCTCCATGTCATAAAAAACCGGTGTAAGTTTTCTTTGTTTTCTCTTGTCTCTTTTTGCTCCCTTGTATTTTTTCCCTCTTTCGCTTTTTCAAAATCACTCAACCTTTCTGTAAAGGATTGACTTGGTTCTAACAAGTGGGTAAACTTTATAGCTATTTTATATTTTCATTTAATCTTGCTTATTGTTGTTGTTCTGTCTCTCATTGTTCTATTTGTTTTTATTATGTGTGTTGTTATCTTTGTTGTTGTTGCTTGGTTGATGGAATTTATGTTTTTTATGGGGCCGACTATTCTGCTCGTCGACGCTCTTCGTATTGTTGTGCTTGGCTTGATTGATTTTTTAACAGTGTATCTAATAGTTTCTCCTTAGTCACTATGTCTTATGTTTTATTTAACTTTCCTTCTACTTCTTTTTCCTTCTCTAACTAGTCTATAATTTTCTATTTATTTGTTGTCTTAAGTTTGTTGTAGTTTCTTAGTCATGGCCCATAAGTTAGAACTTGGTAAATATATTATTTAGTTGAAATATGGTTGGTCTGTTATCCAGTCAAAATATGCTCATTTTGTTCTTTAGTTGGAAGTTGGTTGGTTGGAGGTTGATCAGTTGGGTACATATCTATTGGTTCTTTCTTCCACTATACCTGTTATTCGGTTCATTGTGTGCACATTTCTTTTTTAGCAGGTGTAGTCTTTGGTGGTGAGAGAGGATTGTTCAGTTCAATAGGGTTTTGTGTGGTGCCTTCCCCTATATTTCTTGGCCTAGACCGCATTTTTCTTATAAAATTTGTGCCCTTTGACTTGTTCTTTTTGTTAAGTTTAGTTTCATGTTCTTCTTTCTACTTTCTGACAGCTTCCAAGTTATTTTGTAGTTACTTTCCAATGGTTTTTTTTTCATCACTTGACTATGATATATTTGGATTTTTCGATCTCTTCACCATATTCTTGTCCAATATCAGATCCCTTCTGAACTTCCAGTTTTCTTCTTCCCTTGTTGATAGTACTTGATGGGAAACTTTCTCTGGTTTGTTCTTCAGTTGAGGGTTCTTGAAGTCAATTTCATTTGCTCCTTATACTAAGGTTTCCAAGTCATCTTCAGTTGACAACATGGGTGAGTTAGGATCGATTTTATCTATCTTAGTCTTTGGCTTCTTTTGAACCGATTTCTTTGGTGTCAGGATCATTGATGATCCTAAATGTTACATAGATGGGATCATGAAAGTTGTAGTTTCTGTCTATTCTTCTATTTCTCCATTCCATAAGGGGGTAAATATCTATGTGGTCATCCATTTAGCTAATGGAGGAATTGGGTACATAGTATTTCTTTGTCTTGATACTTCTTCAAAAACTTCATCGAATGATGGATAATATTCAAACTCATATGATTCACCTTCTCTTCCATTTGCATACCATACTTTTGTGAAGTTGACACCAACATGAATGTGAAATAATGGTGGAATATTTATTCTGAGACATCAAAGAACTCTCCATTTGTTACAACCATTATTCAAACATATACATATACATATACATATACATATACATATATATATATATGTATATAGATATACATATATATATACATATATGTATATCTATATACATATATGTATATATATATATA
>LPNX010625180.1:165287-191669 GCA_001517045.1 Pseudotsuga menziesii
TATAATGGTATGGTGAACTCTTATGATGGTCAACAAAATATTCTTTCATTTATACCTCAATTGTGTTATTCATGAAATGTGTTCCTTGGTCACTTATTAGTGTTAAAGGGCATCCAAATCTTGTTAGTATATTTTCCTAGATGAACTTGACTGCAACCTTTTTGGTACAACTGTTGACTCGTTCTTCTTCTACCCATTTGGTCAAGTATTCAACTATTGTAATGATGCATTTTTCTCTCGTTCTTTTTCCTCTCTTAGAAAAGGGACCTACAAAGTCAACCACCCAAATTTCAAAGGGGAGGTTTGAGTATACTAAAACCAAAGGCATCTCAACCCTTTTAACTAGTCAACTTAGTTTTTGACATTTATCACATTGGTTTATCATATGTATGTAGTCTTTGTATAATGTGGGACACCATATCCCTACTTGTAAGAATTCTTAAGCTATATCATATGAATGAAAATCACCTCCTATGGATCAAGTATGGGAGATTATCATCAATCCCAATTGGTTCTTCCCCTATTTTAATTCTAGAGAGGTTTTCAGGACCAACATTTTCTTATCCTAGTCGAACCATTATTTCAAAATGATTTCTTTAAATATTAGGATCCATATGAACACTCTTACTTGGTGGACTAAATTATTAACCAAATATTTCAATGCTTGGTGGTCTATACACAATAAAGATAGTTTTTTGAGAGGTAGTGTCGAAATTTTTGTTGAGCAAGCATCATCCCTAGACCTTCCCTTTATGTGTTCTAGTAGTTCCTTTTTGCCTCATTTATTTTCCAACCAGCATAGGCATTAGGGTAATCAACCCCCTCATCTCTAGGTTGTGTCAATATAACACCCACTGCAATGCCTTAGGCATCAACATGCACATGGAATTTCTTTGACTAGTCCAACATTTTTATGATAAATGCTTTGACCAATTTCCTTTTGAGAATCTAAAATGACTCGTTACATTTCATGCTCCATTTGAAATCTATGTATGCTTTGAGAAATTTTTCCAAGTAAAATGTTATGTCTTAGTAGTATCTAATAAATTTTCTACAATTTCTAGTATGTCCCCAAAAAATTCTTGTTTACTTAGAGTTTATAGGTGTCTCTAGATCAAGTTTCACCTTAGTTTTTTCTAGATTCCACTTTGATACATTCTTTGAAAACTACATGGCCACCGAGGAAATTTCCAATTGGTGTCTTGAATACACATTTCTTGATATTTAAATATAGTTATATTTTTTGATAGTTCTCTAACATGAGTTGAAGCAACTGGACATGGTTCTTTGTCAAATTGTAGATTGTCCAGTCATGAAAGTATAGAACCATTGTTTTATTAATGTATTCTTTAAATGATTTTACCACCTTTTTGAAAAATATTTTTGGGGTATTCTTCAATCCAAATAGCATAACTCTATAGGAGAATGACCCAAATTATGTCATGAATGTAGTTTTTTCTTGTTCTTCTTTAGGTATTGGTACTTGATTATATATAGTGAATACATTTGACATAAGTGAGTAACACTTATGCATTACGACATCATTAATTATTTCATCTGCAAATAGAGTTGGGAAAGGACTTGTAAGTGTCACTTTATTCAATCCCCTAAAGTTGATGCATATCCTGAGCCTTTTCGGGTCATGTTTTTCACGCAGGATGACCCTTTTCGGGTCTATAATGGTGCCCCATCTCACAAAAATGTGAAAAAAAGAGCAACATGCTGAGCAAGCAAAATCACTCACTGGGATTACTGTTTGCTATGCTTTATTGGCATTTCATGTTGGCCAAGAAAGGGTTGCTCCACTCGAAACAATATGGATTGCATCTCATCTAGAGCCTAAGTTGCGCAAAAATCAAGTCATGGAGACAAACATCATTTCATCTATTGGTATGTATTCTCATGCTTATATTTTTGAAACATTTTGGGCAGTTGGATTCATGTACGTGAATGGGGATTATTTCTAGAGTTTTCTCAGCAATTGTTTGTGAAAAATCTTGAATGAAATCATGCTATAAAAACACTGGAAATCACCTTTCATGCTGGTCGTTCCACTTCAAATGCTAGCTGGGAAAAGACAACCAGCTACAGGAAATAACACACCTAAAATGAAAGGAAATGATAGCTCAATTATTTATGTTCTTGTGAGGTCTTGGTACTATTGATAGTTTTTGTTAGCTAATGCTCAATTATACTTTTATTTATGAATGATTGATAATGATACAAGTCATCAGGCTGTGTTTTTATGCCCTTCCATTTCTTCATGGGGGGACAACATATGCATAAGACACCAATTTTATTTTTATGATAATAGGCATCTGTCAACTATCTTGTTTTTTCCATAAAACATAAAGTAGCATTTCGTCTCGGTGCTAGTTTACGGGCATATATGCCACTCTTCAGGGAAGAAATTTGAACTGCAACCATCTCTATGACATCAGTACCTAAACCTCTGAAATTTCTTTGACCTCATTATGGTACATTAAAAGGATAATATGAAACCATGGTAGATTCTGATGTGAAGGCAAGAAGCTATCTTTTAAAACAGTGATTCTAAATTTCCCCTTTTATCTTTCTGTTGTTAATAATGGTCCTTTCTTGTGTATGTTACTGATCTTTTTCAAGATCTTAAATTGTTTCTTTTGTTTTTGCTTGCAGATGTACCCGACAGATATCTTATCAATTTTGGATTTGACGATGTCTGCAGAAGGGGAAAGGGTATTGCAGATATTTTTATTTCACCCTCTCTTCAATTCTATCTATTTTGCACAGCTATGCACATTTTCTTTTGCCTTCATCATTTTCATAATTCTAAATGACTTTATCCAAAGTTTAATTTTTTTCCTTACAACATCTTCAGGAAAATTTAAAACTTAGGTTGCTTGGCTCCAAGGGAGATATTGGCCTCTGGGGTCATGAATATGTTCGGTAAGCACCAAAAGCGGTAGGTTGGTTTATGGTAACATTTTCCTTTGCATTAAGGGGAGCACCAATCATTTTAATCTGAATATTTTTCAAGTATATGGAGTTTGTGTGTTGTACTTGACAAAAAATATTCCGAGTGTTACCTAATTGTGTATTTGAAAGATGTTTATAATGCACAATGTTGAAAGGGTTGTTTGCATCAAGATGTTTCATATAGGATAAGCGTTACCTAGTTCGTTGAAACAACATCATTCTTCTCCATGTATGAAGACATCAACATCTTCCATTTTCTTTTCTTCATGTTTTTTTTTATGGGTTTTCCTAGTAAAGGATAGTTCTATACAGAGACATATAAGACACAAAGATACATCTTTGTTGCCATCTATGTTGTGCAAGACAAAGCTCCAGAATTGTTAGAACTTAGTGGATTATGCAAATACTTAATACAAGTTAGATGTGGATAGCTTTGATGTACCATTGAGATGATTAATTCCTCACATGCAACTGAAACATGCATCATTGAAATTGAATGAAATGGGGTTATTGAAACTATTTGTGCACCTTTACTAGAGGTTGTCTTCAATGTCCCAAGTCCTGGATTTAAGGAAATGAGACTGCAATATTTTCAAAATTAAAGGATTGAAATAATGTGTTCAGTTACTGCAAGAAAAGGCTTGAAACCCGATCACCTATGTCACAAGGTTCAGGTTTGGAAACCATTAAATTCGATTCAGGTTCGGGTTTGAATTTTTCGAATTCGGGTTTTGCTCCACTAAATCAGATTTAGTCTCAAGATGACTTTACCAACAATCAAATTTCAAACATTCCCAGGAAACTTTTGGTGGATAGCTACCGCCAATGCTCTTCCTATAAGAAATCGTGATTTTTCTAATAGTTGTTCCTCCTATCATATATGAATTAATGAGATAATCTTTATTGTTGATTTTTTCGAGCAACATCGAGAGCCATTCTCTTAGGAGAATGGAGACACCTAGTCTGGGATTAGGGTGTGGACTCAACCTAGAGTTGAGTGACCATTCTATTGAATGGGGATATCTGGTCCGGGACCACAATATGGAACCAGTCCAGCACTGGGGGACTTGACCTTGAGTTGAGTGATCATTATGTTGAATGATGACATTTGGTTCGGGACCAGGATGTGGAACCAATTTAGCACTTGGGACTCAGCCTAGCGCCGAGTGGCCATTCTTTTGAATAGAGGCACCTGGTCAGTTACTAGGAATTTACCTAGTCCGAGACTAGAGACTCAGCCTGGGGCTGAGGGCCATTCTCTGGAAGAATGGAGGCACTTGGTCTGTTATCAAGTATTTGACCTAGTGTCAAATTATGCAACCTATGGCTGAGGCACCTGGTCTGTTACCAGGAAGACACTATAAGCCCTAGATCGGGTCTAGGCATGTGTGACACTCTGACTCTTGATCAGTGGGATTTGCGATCTTCTCCAAGGCTTAGCTACCCTTGGTTAAGACACCTTAGTACCTGATCTTGGTGTCACACAGAGTGTGAGATAAAAGCATTAGTAATTTTCTTTGTTTATGATGATGTACTTTGAGTGGGGATGAAAGACCAACTTGACCACTTGTATTGACCACAAGGCACTTGAAGAAGGCTAAAGCAAAAGTCAAAAATACATAAAGACCCTTAGTACCACTAAGGTGTAAAAAGTGAAAGTGCAAAAAGACCTTTAGTACCACTAAAGGCAAAAGTCAAATTAGAAAAGAATAAAATAATAATATTTTTGTTCTTTCTAATTTTAGTCTACTTACAGGTGACTCAAAGGATATAAAAGAAGATCAATCCATTTTATTATTACACACACTCTTGCTCTCACAGGTGAAGCTGCTCCAATTGAACATTTTACAGGTGATTAAAGAAAAGGAAGTTTGATGTGATGCCCTAGCATGGATGAGTCTAGCTAGGGCATTCACACTTGTTTTCTATGAACCCTAAGCTAGGGTTTCAACAACAAGTTTTTATCAGTTTGGTGAGCTAGGGTTTAACCTTACCTCCTCTCTATTCACGGCTCCTTCACCAACAGAATCTTGGGCAACTGTTTTCTCTCACCGGGCATCTCCAAAGTTGTACGGGAAGCCTATCTTCTTCACGGCTGCCCTCCTTTCTCCGGGAAACCTTCTCCAAGCCTTGACCTCACTCTCGAACCCTCGGGCAGCCTACAACAGGTGCCCGTGAGGGTTTCGGGCTGCTGCTCACCCTCGGGCAACATGTTGGCATACTCGGGAGGGTCGTTGTGGCTGCATAGACCCTCAGGCAGCCTTAGGCAGACCTGTGATGGTTTCGGGTAGCAACCAACAGCCTGTGAACGCTGCCGGGTCTGCACAGACCCCCTGGGTAGCAATCGGACAACCCAACAGTGTCTCGGGCAGGCAAATTTGCCCATTAGGAAGCACACAAAGCAGTCGGGCAACAAAACAGGGTAGCGGGAAGCAGGTACGGACATAAGATCCGGGCAGGTATAAATAGATCCGAGCAGGCAGAGAAAGAATTCGGGAAGCCTGCTAATTCTGGGCAGGAGAGAGAAAATTAAGGCAACAAGCCCTAATTCGCCAAAAGCCCTAATTGGGCATTCTTTCTCTGTAATCGGATTATCTTCTGTTATTGTGGATATGTGGTACAAACCCAGTTAAGGTTTGTGGAATTTTTGGAAAAACTCAGTCATCTCATTTACGAGATGAATTACTAATGCTTTTGGGGTTTTTGTCCTTTAAAGGTTTCCCCAGTGAAAAATCTTGTGTTGATGTGTTTACGTTGTTTACTGCACTTGTCATTTCTTTATGTTAGTTTGAAAATTTTAAAGTAGTCATGCTAATGCTAAAATTTCAACATGGTATCAGAGCTTAGCATGTGAAGACACAATAAAGGGAGATTGTTGTTTTCTTCCTAGACCTTGGGATATTTTGCAGACTTAACATTTGACTATGTGGTAGAGATGGCCGTCAATATCTTCAGACTGGAAGAGAAACTACAAGATTCAGCTAACTACAACTCCTGGAAGGCTAGGTTGATAGCTATTCTAGAAGAAAATGACTTAGATGACATTGTGTTTAATGTCACTGAAGAGCCAACATCTAATGCTGGCAGAATTGCTTACAAGAAGAAGTAGGCTAAGGCTAGAAGAATCATTTATGATTCTGTCAAAGAAATAGTGATGCCCAAAATCACAACATTAAAGACTGCCAAAGAATGCTTTGACACCTTAGCTAACTTGTATGAGAAGAAGGCTCCCAGTCAGAAGAGAGTCTTGAAGAAGAGGTTACGAACTTTGAAGTTGAATAAGGATTAAGGGGTTGGTTCTTTCTTCACGAAGATTGCATAGGTAAGAGATCAACTCATTGCTATTGGTATTGTTGTTGGCGATGATGGCCTTGTGCAAACTGTGGTTGATGGTTTCCCAAGCTCTTGGGAAACCTTCATGGCATTTGTCAGTGGACAAGAAAATCAACCAAATTTTGAAAGACTTTGGCATTATTGCATAGAAGAAGAGGGAAGGAATTCAGGCAAGGTAACCAAGGAAGGTAACCTTGCACTTGCAGCAAAGACAAAGAAGTTCAAGAAGCCCTCCCCTCAGCAAAAGAAGGGAAAGAAACCTCAAGGTAAGTTCTCTGATGTTTCAAAAGTGGAATGCCACAATTGCCACAAGTTTGGACTCTTTTCTAGGGACTGCAGGCAAACCAAGAAGAAATCTAAAAGAAGATTTCAAGCCTCTGCTGCAGAAGCAGAAGAAGAAGAACCAAAGAAGAAGAAGAAAACCAAGGCCAACAAAGAAGAAGAACCTAGAAGAGAGTACTACATGATTTCTGCTCTCTTTGGTTCTATCACAGACAGTGCTACCTCTTGGTTAGTGGATAGTGGTGCCTCCAGGCACATGACAGGTAACCGTGGAGCTCTCACCAGTTACAGAAAGAAGAATTTCACCACACAGGTGGAACTTGGAGATGACTCCACTCACAAGATTGAAAGAGTTGGTTCAACTTCACTTCAACTTTACTCAGGTACGGTTCTTCATATTGATGATGTGTTATATGTTCCTGGTTTGAAGAAGAATCTTCTATCTGTTGCTGGCTTAGAGGACAAGGGCTACAGAGTTCTCTTCATGGACAAGAAAGTCCTTCTATTGGCAAAGGATGAAGATTTAAGCTCAGCTGTACAAATTGGGGTTCGAGAGGGAGGCCTTTACAAGGCTTCCGAAGATTCCACTCATGCTTTGGTACATCATACAGTTGATCCATGTGAACTGTGGCATAGAAGGTTTGGACACCTTCACTACATAGCTCTCTCATGCTTGCAGAAGATGGTCATAGGTATGCCAGAGGTATGGAATCTGCAAAGGATGTGCTCTAGGTAAGAACACTAAGAAATCATTTTCCAGAAGTAAGAATAGATCTAAAGACATTTTGGATTTGATTCATTCTGGCATTTGTGGGCCTATGCCTTCACCCTCTTTGAGTGGGTGTTTATATATTATGTCTTGTTCATTGATGATCACTCTCGGAAGTCATGGATTTACTTCCTCAAGGACAAGAGTGAAACTTTTGACAGGTTTAAAGAGTTCAAGGAAATGATTAAAAATCAGACTGGCAGACACATCCATATCTTGAGATCAGATAACGGAGGTGAGTATGAATCTAATGAGTTTGATGATTTTTGTCGGGAAGTAGGAATCAAGAAAGAGCTGACAGTACCGTACAACTCTCAGTAGAATGGGTTGCAGAGAGGAAGAATAGAACAATCCGTGAAGTTGCTAAAGCCATGCTCACCGATCTAGATCTTCCTTTATCTTTGTGGGCAGATGTTGGTCGCTATGGGCAGACCCGTGTTCACTGTAATGTACCAACAACACCCCTAGCTCACTGGCCCTTTCGGCGACAGACCGCGGAGCGGCCTGAAGTCTCACCCGAAGTGATTCTAATGGGTTGGCCAAAGACTCAAGTGTCTTCGACCAGGTTCTGTAGCATCCTGTGTGCGTCTCGCAACTCTTCTTAACCCGCGAGGTCTCTCTCCACGATGCACAGTTTCCTCTTACTCGCGATGACTCTAGCCCTTATCGCATCGCCGCGTCCTGGGCAACACGTAACTCTCTCCTACGCTCGATCCTTAACCTGCGGTATCGCGCACCACAGCTCCTTTGATCGTGCGATATCGCCTCCCTGCGATATCCTACCGCTGCGGCTCAACGTACTTAGCGTTACTTGTGTTCGACTTACAGGACTCAACATACAAGGCTGCTTTACACTGCGACTCTTAACTGTCTTGAGTGAAACATAGACAAACTCTTATACAGAATACTTAAAGACTTCAACCTGCATTTATCCTTCTATAATGCTGTGAACTGAATAACACATACATACATTTAACTGTAAGCAAAGTTCACGTAATGAGTGACAGATACAACAAGTAAATACAATCACATGAATCAATCACATAACACTCTGATTTTACGTGGTTCACTTCTAGGGTAGAAGCTACGTGCACAGAACTACGTTTCCATATTATAACTCGGGGGAAGTAAACACAGTTCTGCTGCACCGCATATGCAGCTCGAGATCTTCTGGGTAACTCCGCACACAGCCTGGAGCCCTTCTCTCTTAGATCTCTTCTCCACCTCTATATTGCTTCTCTACAATATCCTTCTCCCTCTCCGTCAATCCCTGCGGATTGTTACATACAGGCTCAATGAGCTAGCTAATGGTTACAGTAAGATAACTACCGCTGATAACAGAACCAGAGCTCAGCTTCTATAATACAACTGTCTAAGTGTCTACTTGTCTAACTGCCCAACCCTTTTACAATACAAAATACATCCCTTTATAGGCGGCCCGAAGGTCTCGCCATTACAACACTGTGGGCCTGTCCCAACAGTAACCCAAAAACCCTAACTAGTGACAGTCGGCATATCTGTACTTGGGGTAGCCGCTTTTCGTCACACCACTGCTCTCTGCAGTCTTCCATGCTTCCCGACGCTGACCATGGGTACTGTGCACCGCTTCCCTTCTTCTGTCCTTCGTCTTCAATACCTCGGCCTCGTCGCTCCTTTTCCTTTATGAGGGTAGCTGAGCCCTCCTATCTTCGTCGCTGCCTTCAATGCAGTGGGTGAGCTCTCTCTTCTTGGCCGCTCAGGTATTGTCGTCTTTCTTGACTTCTCTGTCCCAACAGTCACGGTTTCCGACTTTGATCTGCAGCTACAAACATGCTACGACGTCGTAGCTTTACCTTATCTCTTCATCTTCGCCAAAACTGTCTATCCGCCAAAATGACAACTTCTCCTGTAGCTGCGGGACCCTAGTCCAACAGTCCCCTAACACTTACTTGTGGCTCGCCCCCGAGCCACTACCAGCGGGCTTCTCCTGTTGTAGCTTCTCCTTGGCTTCCTGTGAAGTCCGTTGAAACTTGTCCCGAAGTCCTGCGACTTCGTTCTGCATAGCTGCGACACGCTCTTGTGCCGAGTCAAGCATAGCTTGACTAATACTGGAGTCTTCTGTTAACTTAGTTCGTAGGTTTCTCGTATTTTTCCTTTCCTCATTGTCATGCTCTCGCTCTCGTCGCTTGCGAGACCTTTAAGGATCTTCAGGTTTCGAGAAGTCTTCCACAGATATCCTTTCCTCTTTATCTGGGTTAGAACTTTTATCACAAAAGAAATAGGAATTTGCATCTTCCAGCCTTCTCAAACATTTCATTCAGTCTGGATCCATGCTTACGAGAACTACACAGGCCTTGAATTCCATTCCGAGAACAAGCGTTTGTCTGCATGCTGAATTTCTGCTTCGTTCCTTTCTCTTTTTCTGTGTCTCGGATGCCTGTTTCTTGGTCCTTTCTCCTTTCCATGAGATCTTCTGGGAAACTCCACGCGCACAATCAGGAGCCCTTCTCTCTTAGATCTCATTTTTACTTTCTTCCTGCCTGTAGGTTTCTTCTTATCAGGCTTCGGCTTTGCTTTCCTGTCTTTAGTGATTTTCTCGTCTTCCTGCTTCTCTGCAGCAAAGACTTTGATGACATCTTCTACATCCGGTACTTGACTCCTCATCCTTGGCAGTTGTCTGGTCTATGATGAACTTGGCGTGACACCCTTAGGCGGCGTCGTCATAGCAGCTGTAAGGCCACTACGTTCGAACCTTTCCAAAATCGCTTCTATAGGTTCCTCCTCAGACAGAACCCACTCAGTGGAATACTCTGGATGGGCAATGGCTGCGAAATATGGAAATCACAGCACTCTGTAACGGAATTAGCTCGGCACAGGGAAAACTTAACAATGCACTCTATAGCTCTCGGATCTTTGCAAATGTAACCCACCCGAATGAATAATTTTTGCTTTTATGCCAAAGGCGATAATCCCGGATGCAATGGTCATCTAGGCTGAATGCGTCGGTCGTATTAATTGCATGGACGAGACCACACCCGTCATCCTGATCCTCAATAAATGCTGAAATCTGATCAATTTCCCTCGAAGTGTGTGTGTGCAGGCGTCGGTCTCGTCGAAGATTTGCCAAATTTGGACAATTGATTATGCTGTTGCCAGATCTACGGTAAGGTATACCGGTCATTTCTTCATTAACTGCCTGTCAGAGGGCGACTTGACTAGCCCTTTGTCTCGTTGCAAAACTGGGTACGTGGCACGGAGAAACATCGCGTTGCTGCGATGCCACATTGCATCATCTGCTCAAAACAAACTTAAGCGTTTTTTTTTTTTTTTACCCTGCAAGCCGCTTAATGTCTTACGCAAAATGAACCGTCCTTATGCGATTCCTTATATTTAGAATACCTACTGGTGTAGACTAATTCCCGGTGCGATGCCAGATGCATCCACATGTACATGAAACGGCTTAGTCCAGTCTGGAAATACTAAGATGGGTGCTGTAACCATCTTCTCTTTAAGTGTGTCTAGACTCTGCTGACATTCCTCATTCCATAGGAATTTTACATCTTTCTTTAACAGTTTTTCCATCGGTGCTGTAATCCTTGCGTATCCCTTGATGAATTTTCTGTAGTACCCGGTATGACCAAGTACTGTCTTCAATTGTTTGACTGAGTTGGGTGCTGGAAGATTTACAATGATGGCAATCTTTGCGGGATCTACCATCAAGCCTTGCCTGCAAACAATGTGACCCAACAAAATACCGAATGGCGCACAGAATATATATTTTTTCAAGTTTAGAGAAATCTGGTACTGCCTACATTTTTCTAACATCAATCTTAAATCTCCTATGTGCTTATCATTTAATCCAAAGACAGTCCAATCATCAAAATAAACTTCTAAGAATTTATGGATGTATTCTTTAAATACAACAACTACTACTCTAGAAAAGATAGCTGGTGCATTCTTAAGACCAAAGGGCATTACCGTATACTGGAATGAGCCCCATTCTGTTGCAAAAGTGGTCTTATGTCGATCTTCTGGGTGGATTCTGATCTGGTGATAGCCTGAAAAGCCATCAGTGAAGGAGTAGATCTCTTGTCCTCCCACATTGTCTAATACTTCATCAGTGAAAGGTGTCGAAAATGGATCATGAAGCGATGCATCGTTGAGTTTACGCAAGTCGACACAGATCCTGATGTCTCCTTTGGTTTTCTTTTCTTGCACGACCATGGGACTAACCCATTCGCTCTCTTCTACGGGCTCAATGATGCCTGCTGCTAGCATCTTATCGATCTCATCCTTAACTTTTTCTTTATAGCGCGGATTTAATCTATATGGACGCTGCTTAACTGGTCTAGTATCCTCTTTCAATGGTATCCTCATTACTCCCAGGTCTCCGACTATTCCCTTCATCTCTGTGAACTTGGTGGGAAATAGGTCCTGATAGTCATGTAGCAAGTCTGCAATCTGTCCGACTGTTTCATCGTTCCAATAGTCTCCAATTAAGGCAAACTTTGGTTCTGTGTCTGTGCCAATATTGATCTGTTTAATCTTGATCGGTTCTGTGATTGCTGGAATCTGTAGCTTCGGACCATCAACATCGCGAGTCCCCTCTGACTCCGGAATGTTGATGTTGCGAGGATCCTCATCTGCTGGTTCTGCTTCGAAGTTATAGCACTCGAGCGCATCTTCTAACTGGATGGCCCACTCAGGTTGAGTGTGTACTGATAGGGTACAATCCTCAAATATCTTAATCTTTATTACATCTAGGGCCTGATCAACACTTGGATACTCAGATTCAAAAGCGAAGGTGAGTAGAAAGCTGTCTATCATAAGTGGCCATGTAGTCATTCCCTTGGGCAATTCAGTCTCTGTGTACCAGTTCTTTGGAACTGTGTCCAAAGTGTGAATGAATCGGTGAACCCATTCATCCTCGGGAATGTCCGACCAATTCCGTTCACACGTCTGAATATGTGACCTGGGGTCACTTTCTCCCGTGTATTTCTGTTGGACATACTCTCTGTCGGTAGAGAATCTAATTGCCATCAATCTCTTAAGATCATCCCATGATGCGATATTCTCTTTATGTGCATACCACCATCTTGCAGGTGTGGCTCGTACTGCAAGGTCCATAGCTGCAATCCTCTGCTCGTGAGGAATTTGTTGTTCAAACTGCGTGAGAAAGTCCTGGATATCTGTTAGACCATGAAATGATGGAATCTTGTTGATCTCTATGCCAATCCATCGCAGTGACTTAGTCATGTACGTACATCTGCGTGCTGAGACTTCGTAAAGTCTGTTCTGCCAGTTCTCTAGACCAACATCGCATCGCCAACTAATGTTCCCTTCTGCGGTTGGATTGATGTAGTCGCTATGGTTCGTAGTCATCTGATAGAGACTCTCCATGTTACGTGCCTCTTCCTCTGCTCGGATAGGTTCAATGTATCTAGGACCCTGAAGAGGATCTAACGGTGTGATGACCCGGATCTGCGTGTCCTCAAAGGTCATTTGTCTTCTCTTTAAGTCGATAACGGCCATGTTACCGATCGCCCAATCAATGCCTAGTAATGCTGGATATGGTCTACTATCGCCAATAATTTCTATAATTTCAAAGTCCACAGAGCTGCGAACTCTGTCAATGTCAACTGGCACCTGCGGTAATCGACCCAGGGTTGATACCTGCTGTTGATTAGCTAATCTCAGTTGGATAGGCGATCTGACTAACTTAGGGCTACCCATCTGTTCCCATGTCTGCTTAGTCAGAACATTTACCTCTGATCATAGATCTAGGATCACCCCATCCATTTCAAACTCTCCAACCTGTGCTGTGAGTCGCATCTCTCTTCCTGTTCTTGTATGTCCCATAATATTATGAACAGCACGATGTGCACTGCTCACGGAAGAAGATGGCTGACACTGATCTATGATGCGCTGAAGTTCTCCGATAGCTTGCTCATTTCTCACGAGTTTTAAACAACTCCGCAGGAAGGATTGTACACTTCTTGCCAACTCGTCCTCGTCGCAAGCGCCCGATGTGGTAGCCTGCGATATCTGTACAGGGCTAACGCCACAAGGTGCTTGCTGCGGTACACCCCTAGATGGCGGTACCTGCGATCCTGATTGCATCGGGTCATCAAAAAAAATCTTAGCTTCCTGAAATGTCTGTTTATTCTTCTGTAGGTCAAGTGGTGTTGCTTTGTTAGGAGCTTTGCGCACCCACTCCTGACCTGTGTTCTTTGCAGTATCCTGCGATGTCCCATTGGTGGAAGCACCGCTGCGAATCACAATGTTGACTCTCGGTTCTGGTTCTTCCTGCTCAACAGCAATAAGCTGGATGTTCTGGTGTACTGCTGGCTTAGGTTCTCTGATCTTAGCTATCAAGGTAGGACATTCTTCTGTAGCGTGATCGTAAGATTTGCAATAGTTACATGTGGTGGTGGGGCTCTGACAGTGCCTAGCATAATGTCCTAGAACTCCACAGTTGTAACAAGTGATTGGTCCGCGACCACGGCCAAAGCCTTCTCCACGACCAAAGCCTCCTCCACGTCCTCGTCCTCTGAATCCTCCTCCACGGCCAACATGAGCCGGATCATGCTGTGGTCCTGCTGCTGGACCTTGTGTTTCTGATTGGACTCTGTACAAGTCTTGCTTGCTCCCGACCATGAGATCATAGGCTCGGCAATCATGTTCATCATGGCCTACGGACTTGCAGAAGACACAGTATAAGTTCTTAGGTGTCTGCACGTACTTCTGAAGTAGAGGGCATTGCTGAGGTGGGTGTCCTCTTGTTTTGCATATTTCACACCACGACCCGTGGGTTTGTGGTAAGGGGTTAGGAGCCCAAGTTGCTAGATATTCTACAAAGACTGGACAGTTGTCTTTAGTATGGCCTTGTGCTTTACACTTTACGCACCATATGTCTTGCGCAACCTCTTTCCCTTTCTTAAGCTCATGCAACTGTAACGTGAGATTAGCCAACTGGTTTTGCAGGTTTGTCATACCTATGTTGGTTTTAGCTAGAGGCGAAGCCTCTAGTTTCATCGCCATCTCCAACGCGTCATCCCGCGTCTGGAGTTTCTGCTGCATTAATGGCAGTCTGATGTGAGGGAGCACGGCTGCAATAAACCATTCCTTATGCTGCTCCGGCGCAAACTCAAAGCTGACTTGGTCTATAAGGGCTTTGAATTTCTGATCGAAGTCCCACACTGACTCTGTAGGTAACTGTTTGATGTCTTTGAGCTCTGTAATGCACTGTGACTCAGACTTAGGTTTCTTAAACTCTTTAATCATGGCAGTCCTGACCTGGACAAGTGTTCTGGGTACCATTGTGGCATACTTCATATACCATGTTAAGGCTCATTCTCTCAGTGTGGTGATCAACTGTACAAGTTTAATATTATCATCATGGATTCCTTTAATGGTCCACACGGCTTCACATAGAAACCAATGCTGCTCTGGGTCCTCTGCCCCTGTACCCTTAAAGATAGGTAGCTTCATATCATCCCCCATTCTATTTCTACGTGGTGGATGTTGATTTGCTGTGTTACTACCACTCGGCGGTGTAGGTGGAGGTGATGTAGCGGTAGTATGTACTGTCTGGGAGCTACTAGATGGAGTTCCTACGGGATTGTTCTGAGTCCCGATCTGTTTCTGTGGGGTATAAGGGTGGTAAGGGATACCCTCTTCTGTTTTGTCTGTATGGCTATGACTCTGTTGTCTAGTACTATCTGAACTGTCTTCAAATATGGGAGATCTGAAATCTACTTTATATTTCTTTCCACTACGTGTACGTCCAATGTCATCGAAATCACTCTCAAACTCTTGTGACATTACAGTTTGTTAACTTATTGATTTGAAACCATATCCATTACTCATTTTTCATGTAATAACATCTTAATGGACAAGTTTAAAGATTTTAGGTACTTACCGCGATATCCTTTGAAGAAGTACCGCTCAGCCTTGCTGAAGCTTTTTCTCTGTTCAACTGCAAACTCTGTGACGAAGCCTTCTAGCACACTCGCAAGCCAGAAGTCTACTGTCCTAGTAATGGGATTATCAAGGTTCTTCACGATCTGAATCAGCTCCGGTGTCCAGACAATGTTTCTTTTCTTCTTGAATATGTTCTTATCAGTCAACTTTGATAACCAGTCGTAAAGCTCGTTTCCATAGGTCGCAAAAAATATCGTATGCAGGTCTGTAAAGATATGTTTTTGTAACCAGTCCTCTGTACTCAGTCTAGGACTCTTGTTCTCGTGTTCGGCAAAATATTTCTCCTTAGACCCAACCCACTGGTTGAGTTCGTCTCTAGTAGGATGTCAACAGAACATCAGTGCTCAGTTTGTTCAAAACCGGCAACGGAACCATTTGTTGGTCGCTATGGGCAGACCCGGGTTTACTGTAATGTACCAACAACACCCCTAGCTCACTGGCCCTTTCGGCGACAGACCGCGGAGCGGCCTGAAGTCTCACCCGAAGTGATTCTAATGGGTTGGCCAAAGACTCAAGTGTCTTCGACCAGGTTCTGTAGCATCCTGTGTGCGTCTCGTAGCTCTTCTTAACCCGTGAGGTCTCTCTCCACGATGCGCAATTTCCTCTTACTCACGATGACTCTAGCCCTTATCGCATCGCCGCGTCCTGGGCAACACGTAACTCTCTCCTACGCTCGATCCTTAACCTGCGATATCGCGTACCACAGCTCCTCTAATGGTGCGATATCGCCTCCCTGCGATATCCTACCGCTGCGGCTCAACGTACTTAGCGTTACTTGTGTTCGACTTACAGGACTCAACATACAAGGCTGCTTTACACTGTGACTCTTAACTGTCTTGAGTGAAACATAGACAAACTCTTATACAGAATACTTAAAGACTTCAACCTGCATTTATCCTTCTATAATGCTGTGAACTGAATAACACATACATACATTTAACTGTAAGCAAAGTTCACGTAATGAGTGACAGATACAACAAGTAAATACAATCACATGAATCAATCACATAACGCTATGATTTTACGTGGTTCACTTCCAGGGTAGAAGCTACGTCCACAGAACTGCGTTTCCATATTATAACTCGGGGGAAGTAAACACAGTTCTGCTGCACCGCATATGCAACTCGAGATCTTCTGGGTAACTCCGCACACAGCCTGGAGCCCTTCTCTCTTAGATCTCTTCTCCACCTCTATATTGCCTCTCTACAATATCCTTCTCCCTCTCCGTCAATCCCTGCGGATTGTTACATACAGGCTCAATGAGCTAGCTACTGGTTACAGTAAGATAACTACCGCTGATAACAGAACCAGAGCTCAGCTTCTATAATACAACTGTCTAAGTGTCTACTTGTCTAACTGCCCAACCCTTTTACAATACAAAATACATCCCTTTATAGGCGGCCCGAAGGTCTCGCCATTACAACACTGTGGGCCTGTCCCAACAGTAACCCAAAAACCCTAACTAGTGACAGTCGGCATATTTGCACTTGGGGTAGCCGCTTTCCATCACACCACTGCTCTCTGCAGTCTTCCATGCTTCCCGGCGCTGACCATGGGTACTGTGCACCGCTTCCCTTCTTCTGTCCTTCGTCTTCAATACCTCGGCCTTGTCGCTCCTTTTCCTTTATGAGGGTAGCTGAGCCCTCCTATCTTCGCCGCTGCCTTCAATGTAATGGGTGAGCTCTCTCTTCTTGGCCGCTCAGGTACTGTCGTCTTTCTTGACTTCTCTCTCCCAACAGTCACGGTTTCCGGCTCTGATCTACAGCTATAAACATGCTACGGCGTCGTAGCTTTACATTATCTCTTCATCTTCGCCAAAACTGTCTATCCGCCAAAATAGCAGCTTCTCCTGTAGCTGCGGGACCTTGCTCCAACAGCAGAAGCTGCAGGTACTGCTGTGTACATCCAGAAGAAAAGCCCTCATGCTATCTTGAGGGAGAAGACTCCAGAAGAAGTCTTCACCAAGAAGAAACCTGCAGTTGACCACATGAGGATATTTGGCACTCCGGTGTACATTCATGTGCCAAAAGAAAAGAGGGCCAAGTTAGAGCTCTCCAGTAAGAAAGGTATTTTTGTTGGGTACAGTGATTGCTCGAAGGCCTATCGTATCTATGTACATGGACAGAGGTACATTGAAGTCAGCAGAGATGTGATCTTCCATGAGGAAGCTGTGTTTCGTAAAACACAAGAGCTTTCAACGAAAGATGAAGTACCTCCCCTTGAGTTTCCAGATTCAAAATTCAGAGGGAGGAAGAGAAATTTGAGGATCAAATTCGAGATGCACCTGAGGATATTGAAAGTCCACCAAAAGAACTACTTGAAGTTCCTCCTTCCAAAAGGAGACCTGCTTGGTACCGAGAAATGACACAAGAAGGCGAGAAGCATAAAGCTCCTCCCAGGACTTTCAGAGAAAGCATAAGACCACATAAGTACTCCGGTCTTATGAGCCAGCTTATCAGTGCAGAACCTTCCTCATACGAAGAAGTAGCAAGTCAACATGTATGGGTTGATGCCATGATTGAAGAGTACAGTTCAATCATGAAGAATGATGTGTGGGAAGTTGTTCCCAGACCAACAGGAGAGTCAGTAGTGACATCCAGATGGCTTTATAAAATCAAGCATGCTGTTGATGGCAGTGTGGAGAAGTATAAACCAGATTCGTAGCTCGTGGCTTCACTCAGAAAAAAGGCATTGACTATGATGAGACATTTTCTCCTGTTTCCAGGTATACTACCATTAGAACCATCATTTCTCTTGCTGAAGTATTCAGATGGAAGTTACATAAGATGGATGTAAAGACAACCTTCCTCGATGGCAAGATTGAGGAGGAAGCCTATATTGAACAACTTGAAGGCTTTGTGACTCATGGGAAGAAGACCCATGTGTGTAAACTGAAGAAAGCCTTGTATGGACTAAAACAGGCTTCGAGAGTCTGGTATGCGAGGATGGATGGATTTCTCCACAGCTTGGGGTTTTCCAAAAGTACAGTTGATTCTAACTTGTACTTTAAGGTTCATAATCATGTCTTGATACTTGTTCTATATGTAGATGACTTGTTTCTTACAGGTGATGAATAGTTGATAGAACAGTGTAACATGGAGCTTACCTTTGAATTCGAGATGAAAGATCTCGGGTTGATGCATTACTTCCTTGGCTTAGAGGTTTGGCAAAAGCCAGGCGAGATCTTCCTGACAAAAGGAAAGTATGGAGGACATCTTGCAGCGATTTGGGATGCAGGACTGCAAGTCCATGAGCGTACCCATGACTACCAACTTGACAAAGTTGCGTGACTCAGCTACCAATTCATAGAGTGTGGACTCTACTCTGTACAAACAACTTGTTGGATCCTTGATGATCTTGTGCATACAAGACCGGACATCTGTTACACAGTGAATGCTCTGAGTCAGTTCATGTCCGATCCAAAGTACATACACTTGGTAGCTGCCAAACACGTACTCAGATATGTGCGAGGTACTATCACTTATGGGCTCATATATACTTCCAGCAGCGGAGTATTATTATCTGGATATGCAGATTCAGATTGGGCTGGTAGTGCAGTAGACCGGAAAAGTACCTTTGGTTACTGCTTCAGTATGGGATCAGCAGTGATCTCTCGGTCCAGCAGGAAGCATGGTTCCATAGCTCAGAGTATAGTTGAGGCAGAGTATATTGCTGCAAGTGATGCCTACAAAGAAGCAGTTTGGCTTAGAAAAATTCTATCTGATATGTTCGGGGAAAAGCTTGACTCAATGATCATCCATTGCGATAATCAGAGTTGCATAAAGCTTTTGGAGAACCTAGTGTTTCATGATAGATCGAAACACATTGAAATAAGGTATCATTTCATCAGATACCTAGTGCAGAGAGGTGCTCTGAAGTTGCAGTACATTCATACGGATGAACAAATCGCAGATATCTTGACCAAGCCTCTGACATCATCAAAGTTCGTATACTTTCATGACAAGCTTGGCATGGCAGAGAATGCCTTTCTCGCTGAGAGGGAGTGTTAATTTTTCTGAGCAGCATCAAGAGCCATTCTCTCAGGAGAATGGAGACACCTGGTCTGGGACCAAGGTGTGGACTCTACCTAGAGTTGAGTGACCATTCTATTGAATGGGGATATCTGGTCCGGGACCACGATATGGAACCAGTCCAACACTGGGGGACTCAACCTTGAGTTGAGTGATCATTCTATTGAATGATGACATCTGGTCCGGGACCAGGATGTGGAAGCAGTCTAACACCAGGGACTCAGCCTAGAGCTGAGTGGCCATTCTTTTGAATGGAGGCACCTGGTCAATTACCACGAATTTACCTAATTCGGGACTAGGGACTCAGCTCGGGGCTGAGGGCCATTCTCTGGGAGAATGGAGGCGCTTGGTCTATTACCAAGTATTTGACCTAGTGTCAAATTATGCAGCCTATGGATGAGGCACCTAGTCTGTTACCAGGAAGACATTATAAGCCCTAGACTGGGTCTAGGCATGTGTGACACTCTGACTCTTGATCAGTGGGCTTTGCGATCTTCTCCAAGGCTTAGCTACCCTTAGTTAAGACACATTAGTACCCGATCTTGGTGTCACACAGAGTGTGACATAAAAGCATTAGTAATTCTCTCTGTTTATGATGATGTACTTTGAGTGGGGATGAAAGACCACCTTGGGCACTCGTATTGACCACAGGGCACTTGAAGAAGGCTAAAGCAATAGTAAAAAATACATAAAGACCCTTGGTACCACTAAGGTGTAAAAAGTGAAAGTGCAAAAAGACCTTTAGTACCACTAAAGGCAAAAGTCAAATTAGAAAAGAATAAAATAATAATATTTTTGTTCTTTCTAATTTTGGTGCACTTACGAGTGACTCAAAGTATATAAAAGAAGATCAATCCATTTCATTATTACACTCACTGTTGCTCTCACAGGTGAAGTTGCTCCAACTGAATATTTTATAGGTGATTGAAGAAAAGGAAGTTTGATGTGATGCCCTAGCATGGACGAGTCTAGCTAGGGCATTCACACCTATTTTTTATGAATCCTAAGCTAGGGTTTCAACAACAACAAGGTTTTATCAGTTTGGTGAGCTAGGGTTTAAACTTTAACCCTACCTCTTCTTCTATTCATGACTCCTTCACCAACAGAGTCTCGGGCAGCTGTTTTCTCTCACCGTGCAGCCTATCTTCTTCATGGCTGCCCTCCTCCTTCCTTCGGGCGGCCTTCTCCAAGCCTCGCACTCACTCCCGAACCCTCGGGTAGGCTACAGCAGGTGCCCGTGAGGGTTTCGGGCCTGCTGCTCACCCTTGGGAAGCCTGTTGGCATACCTGAGAGGGTTGCTATGGCTACACAGACCCTCGGGTAGCCTATTGGCATACCCGGGAGGGTTGCTGTGGCTACACAGACCCTTGAGCAGCCTCAGGCAGACTCGTGAGGGTCTCAGGTAGCAGCCAGCAGCTCGTGAAGGCTGCCGAGTCTGCACAGACCCCTCGGGAAGCACTTGGACAGCCCAACAGGGTCTCGGGCAGGCAGATCTACCCATCGGGCAACACACAGAGCAGTCGGGCAGCAGAATAGGGTAGAGGGCAGCAAGGTAGCGGGCGATAGGTACAGATAGAAGTACGAACATAAGATCTGGGTAGGTATAAACATATTCGGGCAGGCAGAGAAAGAATTCGGGCAGCTTGCTAATTCTGGGCAGGAGAGAGAAAATTAGGGCAGCAAGTCCTAATTTGCTAAAAGCCCTAATTGGGCATTCTTTCTGTGTAATTGGATTATCTTTTGTTATTGTGGATCTGTGGTACAAACCCAGTTAGGGTTTGTGGAATTTTTGGAAAAATTCAGTCATCTCATGTATGAGATGAATTACTAATGCTTTTGGGGTTTTTGTCCTTTAAAGGTTTCCCTAGTGAAAAATCTTGTGTTGATGTTGTTTACTGCACTTGTCATTTGTTTATGTTAGGCTGAAAATTTTAAAGTATTCATGCTAATGCTAAAATTCCAACAATTATGGCCTTGCCCGATTCTCTTTTTGAAATAGCTTCCCCAATCACTATTATACAACATAACATGAGTGTCACCATTAACAACGAAATATGTTTCCATTCACCTTAACCTTGCAGAAATGTGTAAAATATATGTCTCATACCCAATAGAAGCACCTCAAACATTGTTATATGGGAAGACCTTTGATAATCCATTGAGGTAAGAGTTTGTTACAACAAGGCATTGGCATGCCAAATTACTAGTATCAGGGTATTTCTTCTTTATGTTGATTATTTCAACGTGCATCAATATGTATCATTTTTAATGAACACTATGAACAAGAATTTATGAATATTGGAAGTGTATTTTAGATATAGACATATTGGGATTGTATTTTATATAGACATAAGCATGCATAAGCCCACATACACTATATGGATATAGAATCCAGAAACACTACAGATGCACACACAGACAGATTCGAGTTTTTAGGATTTCAGGATTGCAATGTTTCCACTGGATTCTATCATGTATGAGGGTATGGGATTGGCATTTAATCAGTCGCATCAATTTATCTATGCCCCTTGATGTTGGTGGTGCTTACTGTTGAACTCCTTTGTCATGACCTTAACAAAAATGTACGCTTGAGTCAAGCAGATCACTTATTAAGCATGAAAAGCTTAAAATACAAATTCTCTTTCTATTATCCCTAAAATACATATGATAAGAGGCCCCTGAGCAGGTATTGCTTAAAATTAGGTTAAAATAACATTAAATACTGCAATTTTGTAAAATCAACTGCCTCCCTTGCTCCAACAAAATCTGATTTGTTCTCCATGGATCTAAACCAACAATCTGGAGTCTGGACAGACTCACAACACAGGTACAAAATTGACACTCACCACATAACACCCAAAAATCAGAAGTTTCCACTTTTAACATGTCTGTTTGTATTATGCCCTAAAAAACTAATGATAAGAGGCCCCTGTATATGCAATCTTCAGTGCAGGTATTGCTTAAAACCAAGTTAAACCAACATTAAATATTTCAACTTTGCAAACTCAAATGCCTCCCTTGCTCCAGTAAATCCGGTTTAGTCTCAAGGGAACTCTACCAACAATCAAATTTCGAACATTTCCAGGAAAATTTTGGTGGATAGCTCCCACCAATGCTCTTCCTAAAAGAAATCATGATTTTTCTAATAGTCGTTCCTTCTCTAAGATCTAAATTAATGAGATAATTTTGATGGCCTTACCCCATTCTTTTTGAAATAGCTTCCCTAATCACTGTTGTACAACATAACATGAGGGTCACCATTTACAACAAAATATGTTTCCATTTACTTTAACCTCGCAGAAATGTGTAAAATCTCAAGCTTATACCCAATAGAAGGACCTCACACATTGTTAGATGGGAATACCTCTAATAATCCATTGAGGTAAGAGTTTGTTACAACAAGGCATTGGTATGCCAAATTACTGGTATCAGGGTAGTCCTTCTTTATGTTGATTATTTCAACATGCACTAATGTGTATCATTTTTATTGAACACTATGGATAGGCATCTATGTACACTGGAGGAGTGCTTTATATACATACATAAGCATGTGTGAAACCACATGCACTAAGCATGCGTAAAGTTGTAAACCCACATACACTAAGCATGCGTAAACCCACATAAGCATGCGTAAGCCCTAACCTCATTTAAGGCATGGAAATTACAAAAAAATTGCTGAACTAAAACTGAGTCCCACAAAGGAGGCAGACAGATATGATGTGTCAGATGAAGCACCTAGCTGAGAAAAGTTCCAATGAATGTCTTAATAATGAGAAAAAGATAATTCTTGTAAGCTATGAAAGCAAGAGTGGCTTAAAAGGGATACTTTCACCTAGACCCAAAGTACGTCAAACACTGGGCACTAGTCTGAATTAGGATTTGCAAAATAGAGAAAGCATGTTAAAGTTTGAAGATATTTGATAAAACCTATAATAATGCAGTGACTTTTTTCTTTTATTTCCCAAATCAAGTTTAATACCGATGGCTGGGTGTGATTGAAATGCCAATGCAGGTGCTAAAATGTAGTGTAATAGTCCTAACTATTAAAATTGAAAAATATTCTAGATTGCAATCAACAAATCAGAGTGAATGCAAATCATTGAACAATGGGCATTTTTCTAGCGTACCTGTTAGGAATTTCTTAAGTTAGAAGTTTAATTCAAGTGGAACATGAGTAGATGACTAGATTGTTGTGACTAATGGAATAGTTCTTTCTGAGGAGCAAACAAGTGACGAGGTTGGGAAGTGGATTGGAAAATTTGATTACTTTGGAAGGAGTACAATCTACCTAACGAAGTTTGAACATAAAGTAGGAGATTAATGGGTATTAGAACCCTAATATTAAATCATAGTTTCAGGAGGTTCATAAAGTTTACTCACTTTGCTGCTAAATGAGAATTACATAAAGGTTGTGGAGGCTACTCTAACCACCTTTCCCTTTTGAACAATGTATGATGCAGTCAATGCTAAAATAATTGAAAGTGGATATTTTTATCTTCTATAACCTTTTGAACAAATGTGGATGCATCACTGTAGGTGATGCATTTACTGTTTATACATAAACTTGTTTATGAGCAGATTCTAGTGTTTAATATGCATCCATTTCCTACATCCAAGATAATGTCTCTTTTGCTATTATATATTAGCTGTTTTTTCCTTTTTTTTGTAACAAGAACATATGTTTTTGAGTATGGCAAATTTGAGTATATAATAGATGGATTCAATGCATCTTTTTAAATGTGAGTGCTGTTTATTACATATGGAAGAGGAGCATGTTGATGATCTTATGGATTCGGTTCAACAAATTGTCTCATTTCATGTGAAGGTATGTGCTTGAGTAGCTCTTTCACTCTTGAAAAAAATTGTTCTTAATAATCAGTCAATTTTCAGAAGAAAATATTTTGAACATTTTGACCTCTTTATATATAATAAATTTTCATGCTTTCCAACCCAGTAAAGTGAGGAGGCTGAATTAGTGCATTGCTCCTTTACTTGTGTAGACAAGAGAATACATTCAATGCATAGGGAAAATAAAAAAATATCTATCTTTTTTTATGAAGTTTCATGTCCACGAGTTATTCTCAATTCATAAGTTAACTTAGAGCATCTTAAGGTATAGTCAGTGACCCACCAAGTATTAGAGAGGAAGAATTGGATTATTGAGGAAATGGAAATGTTACACTTGCATAATGCAACTCAGAAAATACATAAGGTGTTTGTGCATGTGCCGTCTGAAATTTGTGCTCATGAAGTTGAGGAAATAGGTATGCTATCTAGTTCTTTCTTCTCTGTTCTAGATTGCTGCCACATTTTCCTTATGGAATTAATTTGGCTATAACACTTTTCTTCACATGGAATATGGCAGTTATAGATGATGTAGAGTTGGGGCTTCATTATCCGTGCATATAAAATATGGTGTGCATAGTATGCTATCTGATTTGTTTTCAACTGTTCTTTCTCTGTCTCTTCTTTCTTCAAGCAATGCTGTACACATTTTTTCCATGAGATACATACCCTGGGGAAACCTGCTGGGCACTTCCCCTCATTTTGAGAATGGTACCCAGGGTAAACCAGATTCTGCAGAAGCTTGAGGCTTTGTCAACATAGGGACCAAGGCCATTACAATATACTTATTTTAGATCTCAACATGTCACTTGCGGGAATTCAACCTGGGTGGGGATGATAACAATCATTCCTTTAACCACCCATGCTAGACCCAGTTGAATTCAAGCAATGTTGTACATAAACTGATTGGATAATATCTTTAGAACTCCGATAATGTTCAAACTACTGTTCAAATGGATTATTATAAGTAACTCTTCCAACCCATTCTTTATCTAACCTCTTTCTTAAAATAGTAAAATAGAAGCCTATAATTTAAGGTTCCCTTTCATGAATGATCAAGGGATGCCTAGTGTCCAAGTGTTTTAGACATTATTGCTCCTTAAATTTTAAAATCCATTAGCTTCTAAGAGTTTGAGACCATAGTTACATATATCGTGTCGGCGAATATATCGCCGGGGGTCCGAAATGAAACTTATCGGCAGCAACGGCGAAAATATCGGAAAATATCGGCAAATGTCGTTTTGCATTAAAAAATACAAAAATAAACAATTTTTTTTCAATTTTTTTAACATCTAAAGCAACAACAACATCAAATAAACACATTTCCACATAAATATTAAAATACAACTCATATATAAGATGCATAATATGTCAAATGGTGGATCATGATCATATATCGACTATAAACTGAAAATACTGAAATATGTTCTTGATGGAATGATAGAACATCACATCAAATGATCGAGATAAATGTGACTCTCTCAAGAGATGAATCATCATGAGTCATGACTCATGAGGCATGTAGAATCATAGTGTATAGAGTCCAGACATAGGACACCAACATAGTATGATAGTATCATAGTACAATGATAAAAATAGGAATCAAGTCATCGACTCCCTGAGGATGATCCTCTAATCAATCTACCCCTTTTACGGGTCAAGGGCACTGGCTATGGCACCACTCTTCCTCTAGAAGCAGTAGGTGCCGGTGGTCGTGGAGGTGGTCCAGATGAGCCTGGGGTGGAACTAGAACCTCCAACTGCTTGAGTAGATGCTGTGGATGAGGGGGAGGTGAATGTGAGCTGTCTTCTCCCAGTCCCAACTGTATGACTCTGTGGAGGTGGTGGGCCACCTGGACCTGGTCAGCGCTGCAAATGAGTATCAACCTCCTCCTCAATGTCCTCATAGTCATAGGCATAGTCATCCTCTGGAAGTGGAACATCAGCATCCTCCTCTTCCCCCTCCTCCTCTGACGGATCTACATCATCATCCCCCTCTTCCTCCAACCATTTAGGTGCCTCGTCCATCACAGGATCCTCCCTCTCCACCCTCCATTTGCTGGTAGTGTCAATGTTATCCAATCAAATGGCATCTGGATTGGGTACTTTCTCAATTTGTTTCACTTGCAACCTTAGATTGTAGTAGACATAAACCATGTCATTAAGGCGCTGAGAAAGTAACCTGCATTAGTATGAGATCCAT
>LPNX010625180.1:193816-247366 GCA_001517045.1 Pseudotsuga menziesii
AATCGCCAAAGCTCCACTTCCTCCAAGCCAAAATGTCCAAATGAATGAAAAAAACCCGGCCGCGGATTCTTATCGGCGATTTTTTTTAATTTTTGGGCAGCAGGGTGATATATTCCATCGAATCGCGATATTATCAGAATATATCGCGATATATTAAAATATCGCGATTTTTTTAATGTATCGGAAAATGTCGCGATAAATTGGTGGCGATATATCGCTGACCCCATCAACTCGCGATATATCGCCGATATATGTAACTATGTTTGAGACACCATATTGGTTGTTTACATTCATAATTTTGATTAAAGTTCTGCAACATTGCACGGTACACCACACATTGCTTAGAGACATAAAGCATGCTGTGGAGTTCAAATTTTCTTTGACATTTTACCATTTACAACATATCAGCAGAAAGATAATTTCGATACCTTCGTATTGATTCTCAATTAGTATTCCATTTTGACATTGTTGTATCAATATTTGTTATAGATTCACTACTTTTGGTGATTAAAAATAATTCAATACTAGTTGAAGCTCTATTAAATTTTCCATATTTGGCTATTGGTATGAATCTAAGTTGCAAGCAAAGGTGTAGTATAAGAGAATTTGAAAATTTTAAACTAATATTAAAATATAATTTTCATTGCACCAAGAAAAGTGAAGTGAGGTGCATTCTACAGCTTAGTATTGAAGAGATTGTAATGTCCATCCCACCATATGCCGGATGAATATAATATTCTATACAAATATTTGTATATATTTAAAAAACACTAATCATATCAGCCATTGGAAGAAGAATATAAAACAATTTTTTCTAGAAGTTATATACCACGCCCAAGACATATACCAAAGATCTCTCTCTCTCTCTCTCTCTCTCTGTATATATACATAAGCACACCAATTTAGATCCATCTTAACTTCAGATTCTATAAAAATTGACAGATTTGCATCTCAAATATTTTTTATCCCTATGGGTGTTTAATATATCCAAGATTAAGATGGATCTACGCTTGCATATTATGAGCCGGGTGATTTAGGATGTCTATACAGACATGATTTACTCCCCTATTAGATGGTGCACATACAAACTATCATCTTTATGCTGAAATTCTAAATAGTAACATTATTCATGCTATATCTAGTTTTATAGAACTTTGATACTCTTTGCATTGCAGGTGTGGAGCACTTGCTAAGGGATGTCAAGGACACAACTATCAGTACTCTAACAACAGAGGTTTTATTATGCTCTCAACTGGACTTCTTGTTTGTTATTAATTCTAGTGATTGCTACTTCTTGTTACTTTTGTTTCACGAAAATGAATTAAATTTTTATACACGATAGGTGAGAGGAAAACTGACAACTCTGAAGGGTCTCGAAGCTAGGCTGACAGAGGTTCATGGATACCTGGATCTTTTTGTTGATGGAACACTTCCACTCAACCATGAAATTCTGTACCATCTTCAGGTATGCATGTTTTGTATAATTTCTAATGCTCTTAAAATTTGGCATTTTTTATTTATTCTTTTAACTATTTTTACAAGGCTGGATAGATTTTGTATGCCGACATTGGACTATAGTTGGATTTAAAGGTTTTAGGTGACGTGATGGTGTATGGAGAGGTTATTTGGAAAAAAGTACCTTCACCTGTCTCCCTGCAAGAGATTGCTAGGAAATTTCTTTCACAAAAAACAGTTGATAGGATTTTTTTTTGATGTTTTCTTTGTACATTGATATCAATGAGTTTTTTACTCACCAAGTGAAACTTTCTGAATATGAGACTCGGATAATTGTGAGTCCAATTCCTTGTCAGCTATGAGTTTTTATTGGGATCAACTAACTGGGCCTAGATTTGGGACTGGGCCAGCTACAACATAGGACTTTGGGTCATATCCAATAGTCTTTCTACTATGATCTAGCTAATTTCAAGCACAACTACTTATACATAAGGCAATGCTTAAATGGAAGATATATCAAGGACAGTTTAATTATGTATTTGTGCTTCTGCAGCAGTAAACAAAAGAAAAAACAAAAGAATAATTAGGTATATTGAGTAGGTTATTTTTAATACCAAACAAAATAAAATGGAAAGTCAATGTGCTTTCTTTTCAGTTGAAATGCTCTCTCTATTTAATTGAGCATGGATAATTCTATTGTTATCTAGCAGTTTGATACTGCAACTTTATGGTATTAAGGAAAACACAGTAAACAAGCACTGTCATGAGAGTTTAACCGACACTTGCCTTCCACGTCCAAACTTATCCGATTGTCAACGTTTGAACATTAAAGTGTAAATAAGTCTAAACATTATTAAGTTACAAATGAATTATAGCCTATAAACAAGAGATATCACCTCTAACGAAGGATATAAGGATAAATGGTACTATGCTAATCGTTGTAAACAATGGATGTAATTTTAAGTCATCCAGATAGTGAGACCATTATTTTTGGGTTTTGTGCAAGATTTGGTGTAAAAATACAATTAAGTTATATTAAAAAGTAGGTAATGGTCAATATCTCAACCCAGTATGAACATTTAGTTTTGTGTAAGATTAAAAGTCTACATTGTTTACTGTCTATCCATTCTTCAGTTAACTGGCTATGATTGGCGAAAAATTAGAGGATTCTTGAATTGCTCTTATATTGTTACAAAGATGGTGTGGAACCATTTGTAATTTTGTTCAGAATCTTACAACCACTTTGTTGCTTCTTTAGATTTTCAGCCAATTCCAACAAAGTTTAATGCAAGTGCTTCTAGAAAGTGTGGAAGACATCGTGTCCGTGAAAAAATCGTCGAGGGTCCGGAACACAACTTATCGGCAACATTGGGGAAAATATTGGCAAATATCGGCACACTTTAAAAAAATACAAAAATATTCATTTTTTTCAAAATTTTAAACATTTAAAGCAACAACGACATCAAATAAACACATTGCCACATAAATATGAAAAGAAAATAGATATATATGAATGCATAAGATGTCTAATGATATATCTTTAGAAAACACATTGTAACATAAATATGAAAAATAGATATCTATGAATGTATAAGATGTCGAATGATATATCATTAGAAAAGACATTGCCACATAAATATGAAAAGAAAAAAGCTATATATGATGTATAAGATGTCTAATGATATATCATGCATCAATACTAAATCATGTTTTGAGTCCCGACAAGTAGAAATCAGTGTACCAACTCTAGAGCCTTAAAATATCATCAAAAAATATAATAAGTGTATCTCATCAACATGAGTCAACTAAGATATACATAGTACATAGTAAATAGTGTTGATGTATTTGTAACTTCGGAATGTATTCACCTATATATCTTATGTTTTGTACCCCGATGTTTATTCCGAGAAGTGTCTGTAAAGTATTTGAGTCATGTCATGCCCCGATGTTCCTATCGGGAGATTCAATAATATGAGCAAGTCATGTCAAGTCATTGTGGGTAACCCTCCTATTGATCAAGGATTAAAGTTCCTGCAGTTGTGGGGCCCTAGGGTTATTAGACTCTCCTAGAGAAGTCGGCCCTAGTGAGTTATTGTCAAGTCGGGAATTAGTATAAATAGAGAGTGAGCCTCTCTATTTATCACACATTCACTCACACTCAGTTGTAGCGCATAACTGAGAGAGAAGTTGTTGGGACAAGAGAGAGAGAGATTACTGCTGTCGGGAGATCATCTTACTGTTTTTGGGGTTTTGCTTTTGGTGTTGATTCTATCTCTGAGGAAGTTGCGGGGTTTTCTCCTTTATGGTTTCCCTGGGGAAAAACTTTGTGTTCATTGTCTCTTATGTTTGAATGTTGTGATTGTTATTCTCTCAGTTAAAGATCCTAAGTTAATGCTAGCTTAAATGATAAAAGTCTAACATGGAATCAAAAGCTAACTTGAGAAGAAGACACTGTGCAGCTGCGGAAACTAGGGCTTCCTACTTTTTGGATCTTTCTCCACAGATTTTCAGCAAAAGAAGGTTGGACTGATTCTCCTCTCCAGGGCGCATCTTTCTGTTGAAGTAGAATCTGATTCTGAGCATTTTCAGTTTTTGACCCGACATTGCTGCTGGAAATTAGGGCTTTCCACATAAGTGGAATTTTTGAGTGAGCCCAGGCCTGGATTGATATTCTCCTCAAAATCGAAGTTTAGAGATCAAGATCAAAGTTTTTGGTTGGACGGAAGTCTGGGAAAGTCAAACCCTAATCTGCTCCTGAACCAGCTTTGCAGAAATTTAGCTGCAGATCCAGATCCGACATCATAACCTGGTAAGATCTAAATCTTTTGTATTTCCATTTGAGGTTCTCAGTTAAGATGTCTCATCATACCAAGCTTGATGAAAAGCTTGAGGGAGCTGATAACTTTCGAGCCTAGAAGTATAGGATCTCCCTGGTTCTGGAAGAAAATGAGTTGGACTGCTACATCAATGAGGAGGTTCCAATTCCAGAGGGAGATGAGGCTAAGGCCTTACACAAGAAGAAATTGGTCATGGCTAAGAGAATTATTGCGGATTCAATCAAGGATCATCTCATACCACAGGTGTCCTCCCTAAAGACACCTAAAGCTATGTTTGATGCCTTGACCAACTGTTTGAAGGAAAGAACATAAAACAGAAGATGACTCTGAGAAACCAACTGAAGAATGTAAAGATTCAAAATGCAGAGACCATCCAGTCTTACTTTACAAGGGTCTCTTAGATCAAGGAACAACTGGAAGCAGTAGATGAAGATGTAGAGAATGCAGAAATTGTGATGACCACCCTGAATGGTCTTCCTAGGGCATGGGACTCTTTCATTCAAGGGATCTGTGCCAAAAAGAAGCTAGTGAAGTTCAGCACACTGTGGGAAGAATGCTCACAAGAAGAAGCTCGCTGCTCGAATAGTAGCTCGAGAAGAAAATATGGGAAATGAAGATCAAGCTCTCACGGTCCACACCAAGAAAACTAGAAGGGACCATCATCACTCCAAAGGTAAGCATTCACACTCTAGAAGAGATCTGTCTACTATTAGATGTTACACATGTGATGAGAAAGGAAACATATCCAAATACTATCCTAAAAACAAAGGGAACTCTCACAAGAAAAGGGGAAACAAGAGAAGACATCATGCTCATGCTGCAGAGGATGATGAACCTTCCACAAAGAGAATTAGACAAGAAAGTGATGATTCTTCAAGTGATGAAGAATATGTGTTGATCTCCGCTCTCACGGGAACTATTTCACATGGAAGCAATGATTGGCTTATAGACAGTGGTGCTTCCAAACATATGACAGGATTCAAAGAATCCTTTGTGAAACTATCTGAACATGAGTCACCTCACAAGGTGAAGCTTGGGGATGACTACCAGTATCCAATAAAAGGTAGTGGTGAATCCTCCTATAAGCTAGAATCTGGAAAGTCTATGAAGATGAAAGATGTATTGTTTGTATCGGGACTAAAGAAGAACCTCCCCTCCATATCTACATTGGATGCAAAAGGAATGAGGGTTGCTTTTGTAGATGGCCAAGTTCTTATGTGGCCAAAGGGAAAGACTATTGATGATGTAGTAGTGATTGGGGAACAATGAGGTCTATACAAATTGAAGGGCCAACCAAAACAAGCTTTAGTTCATGACTCAGTAGAACCAAATGAACTTTGACATAGAAGGCTTGCACATTTGCATTACAGGGCACTACCACTTGCAAGTAAAGCTGTTGAAGGTCTTCCAGAAATGCAGACAAAACATGATGGTGTCTGCAAAGGATGTGCAAAAGGAAAGAACACAAAGAAGACATTTCCAAGTAGCGAGAGCAAGGCAAAATGAATCTTGGAAATCATCCACTCCGATGTCATCCAGTTCATTAAGCGGGTATGTATACTATGTTTCTTTTATTGATGATTTTTTTAGGAAGACATGGATATACTTTATGAAGAACAAAGATGAAATATTCAGCAAGTTCAAGGAATTCAAAGCCTTGATCGAGAACCACACAGAAAAGAAAATCAATATTTTTCAATCAGATAATGGCGGAGAATTCACATCGAATGAATTCAAAGACTTACGCAAAGATTCAGGGATTAAGAGGGAGTTGACCACTCCATATAATCCACAACAAAATGGGGTTGCAGAAAGGAAGAATAGAACGATCATGGAAGCTGCAAGGGCCATGCTTCATGATCAAGATCTTCCCATGCATCTATGGGCAGAAGTTGCCAGAACAACGGTGTATGTACAGAACCGTACTCCACATAGAGTACTCGAGAACAAGACACCTGAAGAAGTCTTTTCCGGCAAGAAACCAGAAGTCAACCATCTCAGAATATTCGACTGTCCAGTGTACATACACATTCCGAAAGAAAAGAGGACAAAGTTAGATCCTTCAGGAAGGAAGGGTATATTTGTGGGATACTCTGAAATCTCGAAGGCTTACAGAATATACTTCCCAGGATTCAAGAAGATCGACATCAGTAGGGATGTAACATTTGACGAAGACTCGGCTTACAACTAATCCAGAAAGAGACCTGCTGAAGAACCTGAAGAAACAAAAGTACCCAAAATTCATGACACAACCATGAACGAAGAAATTCAAGAAGAAGATCGAGAATTAGAAGAACCTCAAGAACCTGTAGATCCACCTCAGGAAAAGAATCCTCACAAGAGGAAAACTGCTTGGGTATGAGAAGTTATCCAAAGTGCAGAAAGATATGGGGCTCCAGAAGAAACACACAGAGAAAAGAAAAGAACCAGGTCTTGTTCCAGTTATGTAGCCTTATTATGTGATTTCATTGATAAAGAACCTTCCAACTATGAAGAAGTGATAGAAAAGAAAGAATGGAAGGATGCTATGATCGAAGAGTATCAATCAATCATGAAGAATGATGTTTGGGATGTTGTCCCAAGACCAGAGGGGAAGTCGGTTGTGACTTCCAAATAGATCTATAAGATCAAGCATGTTGCAAATGGTAGCATAGAGAAATATAAAGCAAGATTTGTGGCTTGTGGTTTCTCCCAGAAAGAAGGAATAGATTATGAAGAAACCTTTGCTCCTGTAGCCAAATATACTTCCATCAGATCAGTACTTGCTTTAGCTACAGTAATGAAGTGGAAAGTACACCAGATGGATGTCAAGACAACTTTCTTGAATGGTGTAGTAGAAGAGGAAGTATATGTGGAACATCCACTCGGTTGTGAGACACATGACAGAGAGACTCATGTGTGTAAATTAAAGAAAGCCTTGTACGGTTTGAAATAGGCACCCAGGACATGGTACGACAGAATTGATAGCTTTCTATCTAGTTTGAGCTTTACCAAGAGTAAAGCAAATTCCAACCTTTACTACAAGATTGAAGAAGGGAACCCAGTGATACTCCTGCTTTATATAGATGATCTGTTTGTAACAGGAATGGATGGGTTGATAGTTGATACGAAGAGGAAGCTTGCTGCCGAGTTTGAAATGAAAGACTTGGGTATGATGCACTATTTTTTAGGCATGGAGGTGTGGCAGAATGTGGAGGGAATCTCTCTCGAACAAGGGAAGTATGCAGTAGAGATCCTGAAGAGATTCGGGATGATGGACTGCAAGGCCATGACCACACCTATGGCATCAAACCTGAAGCTATTGAGTGATGCTTCATCCGAGTCGGTTGATGCCACGATGTATCGTCAGATGATTGGGTCCTTGATGTACCTGACAAATACGAGACCAGATATTTGCTTTGCTGTGAACACCTTGAGCCAGTTCCTGACAGATCCGAGACATGTTCACTTGATTGCTGCAAAGCATATTCTGAGGTACCTAAAGGGTACAGTTGATTATGGGCTCAAGTATAAGGCTGATCAGAAGATTAACCTGGAAGGTTATGTTGATTCCGATTGGGTAGGAAATGCCATCGATAGGAAGAGCACTTCAGGGTGTTGCTTCCGTATGGGATCAGGTGTGATCTCTTGGTTTAGCAGGAAATAGTCTTGCGTGGCACTAAGTACAGCTGAAGCAGAGTATGTCGCAGCTTGTTCAGCTAGTTGTGAGGCAGTATGGTTGATGAAGCTACTGTCTGATTTATTTGATCTCCAGTTGGATGCTACTTATATATATTGCGACAACCAGAGTTGTGTGAAGTTGTCTGAGAACCCGATGTTCCATGACAAGTCAAAGCATATCGAGATCAAATATCACTATATTAGGGATATGGTGCAGAGAGGAGCAGTGAAGCTCCAGTATGTTGCGACGGACGAACAGATAGCTGATGTGTTGACTAAGCCATTAGCGAGGGTGAAGTTTGAATACTTCAGGGAGAAGCTTGGTGTTCTCCAGATCGAGGTTCCTTCCAAGAGGAAGTGATGAGTCCGTGAGCCCTTCTGACATGGTGAGAGGATTGGTTCTTTCCATGGTCAGATGTAAGTGTTGTGCCCTTTTGACATGGTGAGAGGATTGGTTCCTTCCATGGTCAGATGTAAGAGTTGTGACATGGTGAGAGGATTGGTTCCTTCCATTTTCAGATGTATGTGTAGATCCCACATCCAGCATGAAAAAGGGTTGGCTTTGTGAAGACACATCTAGTGTGAAAAAGGACTAGCTCTGTGTAGATCCCACATCTAGCATGAAAAAGGGCTGCCTTTGTGAAGACACATCTAGTATGAAAAAGGACTAGCTCTGTGTAGATCCCACATCCAACATGCAAAAGGGTTGACTCTGTGATGACACATCTAGTATGAAAAAGGACTAGCTCTGTGTAGATCCCACATCCAGCATGAAAAATGGCTGGCTCTGTGATGACACATCTAGTATGAAAAAGGACTAACTCTGTGTAGATGCCACATCTAGTATGAAAAATGACTACTTCTGTGATGACACATCTAGTATGAAAAAGGACTAGCTCTGTGTAGATGCCACATCTAGTATGAAAAAGGACTAGCTCTGTGATGATACATCCAGTATGAAAAAGGAATGGATCTTTAGATGTGCATCCAACATGAAAAAAGGGCTGGCTCTGTAGAACTTCTTGTGACGAGAAGAATCAAGAGATAGCACCCGTGATGATGACCCAGTGATGATCCAGATCGAGTGATGATGATCCAATAGTGATGATCCAGCAGTAATGATGCAGATCGAGTGATGATCCAGATCAAGATGAAGATGACTTGAAGATGAAGATAACGAGAACTCATTGATGATCCAAGATGATATAGAGAAGAAGACCCGTGCTGATAAATTGTGTCGAGAGAATACCTTCCTAGTAAAGAGGGAGTGTTGATGTATTTGTAACTTCGGAATGTATTCACCTGTATATCTTATGTCTTGTACCCCGATGTTTATTCCGGGAAGTGTCTATAATGCATTTGAGTCATGTCATGCCCCGATGTTCCTATCGGGAGATTCAATAATGTAAACAAGTCATGTCAACTCATTGTGGGTAACCCTCCTATTGATCAAGGGTTAAAGTCCCCGCAGTTGTGGGGCCCTAGGGTTATCAGACTCTCCTAGAGAAGTCGGCCCTAGTGAGTTATTGTCAAGTCGGGAATTAGTATAAATAGAGAGTGAGCCTCTCTATTTATCACACATTCACTCACACTCAGTTGTAGTGCATAACTGAGAGAGAAGAAGTTGTTGGGACAAGAGAGAGAGAGACTACTGCTGTCGGGAGATCATCTTATTTTTTTTGAGGTTTTGCTTTTGGTGTTGATTCTATCTTTGAGGAAGTTGTGGGGTTTTCTACTTTATGGTTTCCTCGGTGAAAAAATTTGTGTTCATTGTCTCTTATGATTGAATGCTATGCTTGTTATTCTCTCAGTTAAAGATCCTAAGTTAATGATAGCTTAAATGATAAAATCCTGACAAATAGTACAATGAAATACAATAAAATAAACTAGCGATTGCCTCTGCACGTTTTACGGGAAAAGGTGATGGCTTTGGTAGTGGCTCTTCCTCTAGCTGAAATATGTGGCAACAGACTTTGATGTGCTCTAACAAAAGGAGAAACACAACGATTCTACTCCTTGGCTCCAAGAAAAATGATAGCAAGCTCCTTTGCTTGCAAAAAACCCTCAACTAGCTAGCAAAATGACAAAAAAAGGTCAAAAAATGGGTTATATGCCAGACTGTCAGCGACCTCGACGATATTTTCCATAGACTCTCAATGTTTTCCCTAAAAATCAGCAAAAATCGCGATATGTTGTAAACATCGTGATTTTTTGTCGACAATATATCGTTTTGTCTTGAACATTGTGATATATCACAGACATCGCGTTATATCAACGATGTTTTCCACACTGCTTCTACACCTGCCTGATGTTGAAGTTTTAGGGTTTTCATAAAAAATATAACAAAGTTGTACTTTTAATGCAAATTCAAACTATAAATAATACCGAAGTATAATAATAGTAAATGTCTTACAAAAATATCATTTTCATCTCTTTCAACTTTAACACTCCCTTAAGGATCATTGTGTTAAAGTTACACAAGTGAAACCAAATCACAACATACAGAACAACAATACCAATAAGGTGAAATAATGAACAAATCAACTAGCAACAATAAAAGATCTACCTGATAAAGTAAGAGAGATAAGTCTTATTTGGACCTTTGTTATACTCATAAATACTTTCAGATAAGTCCTTGTCTCTCAGAGACAAGTCACTAAAGGAACAAGTTTGTCCCTTATCCAAGGGTAGGGACATACATGAGAGAGAGATAAAGTTATGTAGGGTAGGATTAGACATGTTCAGTAGCAGTCAAGACATCCTAGCCAACAAGTGTGGAGACTCCAAGATAGCATAATACCAAAAATAGTAAGGTAACAATTGTTAAAGTTAGTGTAGTTTCCAGACCCATTCTCAGGGAGGATGGTACCCTAGTTGGTTAACTATGATAAAGTAAGCCCTTGAAGGTACCCTAGGTCCCCTAGTAGTCTCCTGGGGTTCTTGGTTTGGGACCAAGCAGGTTGATGCCATGGAAAATCCCCTAGCATGTGGTTATGACCCCTATGTGCCTCTAGGGTATTCTGGTTTGGGACCAAGGACATAATGTCCAAGTAGATCTTGTAGGTAGAGGTAGAGACATTCCTGGTCTGGGACCAAGTAGGTCCTGCAGGTGGTTGATCAATTTCGTTTTGGGCCTGAAGCTCAACTTATTACTAAGGGCAATTCTCTGGGAGAACGGAGGCACCTGGTCGGTTACCAGGAATTTGATTCAGTCTGGGACTGAAACTTAGCCTAGGGCTGAGAGCCATTATTTAAAGAATGGAGGATCTTGGTCAGTTAACCAAGTTAATGATGTGTGATGTCCTCTCTCATAATCAGTTACTGCTAGGTTGTTTCTCAAGGGACCGACCACCCCTCGATGATATCACTAGAACCTAACCTTTAGGAGCAATATTGAGGACCAAAGGATTGAACCATCCAGTTTGGATCTTCCTCTTATACAGTGATGATAAAATATATGAAACAATGTACCTTGAGAGAGAGAAAAGAATAAAGTCATTGGTCTTGTTGGTCCTACAGGTAAAGAGTAAATGTCGATCCACCTTGATCTTGTGGGTATGTGGGTTGTTTTATTATGACTCCTTTGGTTGACTCTTGGTCCTTTATCTTACTAGGTCCTAGCACCTTTTTTTTGTGTGTGTACCTTTGTTATGATGACTCTTACCTTATGGGTTTTATTTTTGTGGTACATTATCCTAAGTGCATTTACTTTATGAAAGGACCATTAGACCACTTATTTTATGGTTTTATTATAAAACCATTGGACATTTTACTATTTTACCTTTTGACCATTTATTTTATGGTTTTATCTTGGACCACTTTATTTTATTTTTTCCTAAAGTCAACCTAATGTATTTTGTGATGTTTTATTTAACACACTAACCTTATAAAAGAAAAGGTTATCCTTCAAAGAAGAGATATCGTATTGTGTGGTTGACTGCTTCTATTCACGACCCCTACTGTTGTTTATCGTGACCGAGTTCTCTCCCTCTGCATATCTATGACTGCTTCACGCATTGTTTCTCTACTGCTCCTAGCATAACCGTGTATCCCTCTGCATGATCCTGTGAGTGTGACTGGGTATCTATTCTATGCTAGCGTGTCTAGTCCATTGCATGCCCATTCTCTGCCTCATCCGCTGATATCTTTCAACGTGACAGCTCTTCACGTGCTTTGCGTGACTTTGGGTCACTACTCAGCATGTCTTACTTGCTGCTCCCGCGCGACCGTGACTCTTTTGCACCTGCGTGACTGGTTCTCTAACCTAGCGTGGTTCTGTCTCTTTCTCCCCCACTCACATGACTATACACCTGCGTGACTGTATCATTTACACCCGCGAGTTGGTCTACCATGGCTCAGCGTGATTGTGTTTCACTGCTCCTTGTGTGATTGCGAGTTGGTCTGCCATGGCTAAGCGTGATTGTGTTTCACTGCTCCTTGTGTGATTGCGAGTTGGTTTGCCATGGCTCAACGTGACTGTTCCTTGCATGACTGTGAGTTGGTCGGCCATGGCTCAACGTGACTGTTCCTTTCATGACTACGAGTTAGTGTGTCACGGCTCAGCATGACTTCATAGCTGTTGTGCATGATTTTATATTCATGTCACTGTGAGTTTATCGTTCATGTGTGGACTAGTTTTTTCCCAGCGTGACCATGATTATGGACTGTGGATTATTTTTCCCTGCATAACCTTTTTTTTTAACAATAACTAGAGAAAACTATTTATATATAAAAGGTTGAGCACAACCATACTTACAAAAAGAGAAACCAACATGTCAAATTGTTCTGGGAAGAGAAGACTAAGATATCTATCCTAATTACAAAATTTAGGAAAGTTCTTGGATGCATTCTGAAATAACTTATACCCATTGTAGGGTATATTATAACAAATTTACTATTTAACAAAGTACAAAAATACATCTAAATGCCATAGCTGAACCTACTGCGTCTTCTTGCCTTCTATCCCGCGAATGGGTTGCACTACAAAAGTTTCTTCCATTGGATGGTCTTGAGCTAGAGTTTCCCGACAATGGCTGCAATGGTTCATGTTTGCCAATTTCTGCACCTCCTCTTTGATTAAGTCAACTGTTCCCATTAGCTCACGCAGGTCGCGGTCATTATCATCAATTCGGGACTCCTGGCATTCCATTTGATTGTTCAAATACTTCACATCCGACATTGCAACCCTGTTTTCCTTCACACCAGTGCTCACCAGTTCGTAAATCCAAGACAGATGAATTTTAATATCTTTCAATGTGGACTATATTTCATTTAGTCCCACATTTTCTCCGTTGTTCTCCATAGTGTGCTGAGAATTGCTAAGAACCGAGAGAATGAAGGGAGGAAAAAGAACCTGTAAAGGGTCAAGAGGGCCACAACCTGCTTCCTTTTCACAGTATAATCCTGCAAATGAGATCCTGAACTACAGTTCCTCTGCTGAAGACCAAAAACCTGCCAACCTGTGAAGCTCCTCCTCAGAATCGCAATGCAAAACTGAATTCGGTGGGAGCGCTTTCATCCTTCTGGGTTCTTCCATGATGCGTGCGAGCGTTTGACTCAAAGCATCGGGGAGCAGAATGCCGGGACTATCATTTAGCCCTTCACATGGGCGCGATAGTCACTTGTCCATATTGGTGGACAATTGTCCGTCAGTTGCCGGAAAGGTGAACGAAAAGGAGAATTACCGGAGGGCCAAACAAAGCACCCCTCCCCCCCCCCAAGTGATATCACATGGGTTGCTAAGGGACATGTTTATGAATGTTGGAGTGACCTTTGATGGGAACTATTCCCAAATTGTTCTTGACACCTTGATTTGCAAGCTTATCCGCTATGATGTTATTGCCTCTAAGAATGTGGAAATAAGTGGCTTGGGGAGATGAGTTGAGGCGACAAATACGATTATGGATTCTTCTGTAGTTGGCTGCACCATGTTTATAGCCGGTTCTCATTTTTAGGATGACTTGTTTCGAGTCTCCAAAAACAATGAGTTTTGGAATATTATTTTGTCTTGCCAGATCCAAACCTAGGAGAAGCGAGAACCATTTCGCTTCGTTATTAGATCTATGTCCTATTCCCCAAGCGAAAGAAATGACTCTATTTCCTCCGAGATAGAAAATAATCCCATTTGCACCTGCCTCTCCAGTTCCCCGCGTGACCTTGAGTGTGGTCTATGGATTTGTTAAAGTAGTAGCAACAAGGAAGGTCTTCTTGCATGCATAAGACTTAAATTAGGAAACCAGTTGTATTTAATTTACTTTTCCTAAGTTTACTTTGGAAAATAAATTAAAGTGATATAAATTAACTTTAGTGAACCACTAGNGAAGTGAAAGTGAAATTAGGGTTTTTGCTTTACCTAAAGTTATTAAAGAGACATCAATTGGCGGAGGGAACACACACTTGTATTCCGACAGAGACAAGATACAGACAGGGGAGAAAGTCAAACAGAGGATTTAGCTGAGAAGACGGAGGAGCGAGCAGCAAGATCATCGAGCTTTGTATAGCTGGGCCGTACACTCACACAGGAGGGTGTTGAGGTTTAGTTGGGATTTGCCCAGTGATTCTGCCAGGTGTTGCATTCGCCAGGTTTGGGTGAATTTGCAGTGATTGTAAAAGTTCCATATTTTCTCATAATAAAATCTATATCTGATTGCTGCACCAGTTTTCCCATCTTACCCAGCGTATGTGTCCTTTGACAATATGACTGTGCAAGAATATGACTATGTGTCTCTGCACAGTGTGACTGTATTCTTACCCGGTGTATGTGTCCTTTGACAACGTGGCTGTACTTGGTATGACTGTGTTGATAAAGTATGAGTATTTGATTAAAGTGTCTCTTCCTGTTGACTATGTTTATGAGGTACGTATCCTTCTGCTACTCAGTTGACTTGTTGCTTCGGTGACAAGATCGACCTAAAGTATCTGAGTATAAGGCTGATTCAAATAATGGTTGCGATTCTGTACTGTTGATATCTCTTGTACATTATTTTATCATGTTGTTATTGTACATGGAATTTGATGAATCTCGAGGACTAACTTTAACGCAGTGACTAATGGAGCGTAAAGTTGAAAGATATGAAAATTACGTTTAATTCTTATTGCAGTTTAAATTGATTTGAGCAGTATTATTTTGAATCTTGTTTTATATTTTTGTTCATGCATTAAACTCCTCTAACCCTAAAAATTCAACATGGCATGAAAGCTTAGGCTGTAGCTAACTCTGTTTTGAGGCAACAGAGTCTACAATGATCCTAAGGTAAGGGTTGCCAAAGTAACAATAAGGACTTGAATTGTTGGGTTTGAACTTTACATATCTTAGCTGAAGGAGTTCATTGGCCATCAAGGTGATAAAGATGGTAAAAGATCTGATACTTAATTGACTAGATCAATGACAACTGAACAAAGATATGCATTTATATCAATGGGACTGACAAGAGTTATCAGAAAATGGATTTGATAGATTGTGAACATGATGACCCATTAAAGAGGTATGTTAGTAAATGATAAGTAAGAAATCCCACTTAATTATGATGCCTTATAGTTGATCATTGTTTTGTGCATAAGACTCTTATAACTCGTTAATGGATGTGATCAAGGATTGTTGGCACAAGGAAGTTAGAATTTATGATCATTTAAATATCCTGGATTATGTTGCATGATGACACATGAAGTTATTTAAGAAGTGCATGCTCAGGTTTAAATGACAGTGGCATAGAATGCTTAACCATTTCTTATAATGCATCAATCAATGTGAAGCTTCGAGCTTAATCTTATGTCTAGTATTATGATCTAAATTGTGCCAATTCATGTATACTATAGCATAAAGATGATATAATGTTGATACCTCTATGGGTACATATTCAATGTGATGCACAATGTGATTTCGGCATAAGGGAAGATATAGGGAGGACTTCCTATCCCAATTCATGTTGACTCTTAGTACTGTCATGACATGTGGATATGCTCTTGATAGCATTAAGATAGCTACAATGTACATATATGAATGATAAAATCATGTTAGTATGTGAAATTGATGGCAATCAATCTTAACTTATAAAGGAGGATGATGTGAAGGATTGCAGATCATGTTTATGCTTACAATTAATTGCATAGCTCAAGAGGGAGTTGAGTACTCATGTACAGAGGGAGCAAGAGGCTCCACAAATTGCAGGATCAGTTATGTTGAATGGACATCCTCCAAAGAAACTACCAGGCATTTGTTATTAATAGAATGGAACAACTGGTAAGTTTAGAGATCAAGATGGAGCCAAAAGTGCTTGTCAATCCCCAGTAGAATGGGATTGCAAAGAAAAGTTGTAATCTCCCTTGAAGAAAGTTTTCAGAGAACCCTCCCTAGTTATATAGACATGGAAGTAAGCACAATCCATGAGTCATCTCTCTTAGATGAGCAGATGGAGGAGGTCAGGGAGTCTTTAGTTGATCTCTTTGAGTAACCTATTGAGAGGTTCATGATTACTCTGGTTTGATATCTCAGATGAGCCATGCCACTGTTTTAGATACCTCCATTTATGAGGTGGCAACCAAACATCAGGTTTGGAAGATGTTAAATGACCTACAGAAATTGATTCTCAACTAGAATTTAGTTATAACTTCCAAGTGGATCTATAAAAGATCAAGCTCTCAGAAAGTCATGTACTCTATGACAGGTAGGAACACACCAAGAGGAAGGTTAACCATGTCTAGGACATGATGCGGTCTTCTCTGTCAAGTAGACAAGTTTACTAATGTGTTGACTAAGCCTCTGTCGAAGTCTAAGCACTTCTGAGACAATATTAGTGTTGTTGAGAATGCCTCTTTTGTTGAGAAGGAGTTTTAAACTTAGTGCAGCTGCGAGACCCATTCTTAGGGAGGATGGTACCCTAGTCAGTTAACTTGGTGTCATGGCAAAGCCCCTAGCATGTGGTTAGGGCCCCTATGTGCCTCTAGGGTATTCTGGTTTGGGACCAGGGACACGATGTCCAAGTAGATCACGCAGGTAGAGGCAGAGACATTCCTGGTCTGGGACTAGGCAGACTCTTGGCCTGGGACCAAGTAGATCCTGCAGGTGGTTGATCAAATTTCAGTCTAGTATTGAAGCTCAGCTTAGTACTGAGATCCATTCTCTGGGAGAATGGAGGCACCTGGTCAGTTACCAGGAATTTCATTCAGTTTGGGACTGAAACTTAGCCTAGGGCCAACAACCATTCTTTAAAGAATGAAGGATCTTAGTCAGTTAACCAAGATAATGATGTGTGATGTTCTCTCTCCTAATCAGTTACTGCTAGGTTGTTTCTCAATGGACTGGCCACCCCTTGATGATGTCACTAGCACCTAACCTTTAGGAGCAGTATTGAGGACTAAAGGATCGAACCATCCGGTTTGGATCTTCCCCTTATACAGTGATGATAAAATATATGAAACAATTTACCTTGAGAGAGAGAAAAGAATAAAGTCCTTGGCTTGTTGGTTCTACATGTAAAGAGTAAATGTCGATCCACCTTGATCTTGTGGGTATGTGGGTTGTTTTATTGTGACTCCCTTTGGTTGACTCTTGGTCCTTTATCTTACTGGGTCCTAGCACCTTTTTCTTGTGTGTGTACCTTTGTTATGATGACTCTTACCTTATGGGTTTTATTTTTGTGGTACATTATCCTAATTGCATTTACTTTATGAAAGGACCATCATACCACTTATTGTTTATGGTTTTATTATAAAACCTTTAGTCTATTTATTTTATGGTTTTATTATAAAACCGTGGACCTTTTACTATTTTATCTTTTGACCATTTATTTTATGGTTTTATTTTGGACCACTTTATTTTATCTTTTCCTAAAGTCAACCTAATGTATTTTGTGATGTTTTATTTAACACACTAACCTTATAAAAGCAAAAGTTATCCTTTAAAGAAGAGATATTGTATGGTGTGGTTGACTTCTTCTATTCACGACCCCTCCTACTGTTTATCGTGACTGGGTTCTCTCTCTTGCCATATCTGCGACTGCTTCACACGTTGTTTCTCTACTGCTCCTAGCATAACCGTGTATCACTCAGCATGATCCTGCGAGCATGACTAGGTATCTATTCTTCGTTAACGTGTCTGGTCCATTGCGTGCCTGTTCTCTTCCTCATCCACTACTATCCTCCAACGTGACTGCTCTTCACGTGCTCTGCGTGAATTTGGGTCATTGCTCAGCAGGTCTTACCTTTTGCTCCCGTGCAACCTTGACCCTTTTGCACCTGCATGACTTGTTCTCTACCCTAGCGTGGTTGTGTCTCTTGCTCCTGCACTCGCATAACTATACACCCGCGTGACTGTATCATTTACCCCTGCGAGTTGGTCTGCCATGGCTCAGCGTGACTGTGTGTCACTGCTCCTTGTGTGACTGCGAGTTGGTTTTCCATGGCTCAGCGTGACTGTTCCTTGCATGACTGCGAGTTGGTCTGCCATGGATTGGCGTGACTATTCCTTGCATGAATATGAGTTGGTGTGTCACAACTAAGCTTGACTTCATACATGCTGTGCATGATTTTATATTCATGTGACTGTGAGTTTATCGTTCATGTGTGGACTGGTTTTTTCCCAGCGTGACCATGAGTGTGGACCATGGATTATTTTTCCCATGTGACATAGTGCGTGGTCTGTGGATTGTTTTCCCAACGTGATATTGAGTGTGATCCGTGGATTGTTTTCCCAGTGTGATCTTGAGTGTGGTCTGTGGATTGTTTTCCCAGCATGATATTGAGTGTGGTATGTGGATTGTTTTCTCGGCGTGATCTTGAGTGTGGACTATATATTGTTCTCCCTACATGACCTTGAGTGTGGTTTGTAGATTATTTTCCTAGTGTGATATTGAGTGTGGTCTATGGACTGTTTTCCTAGTGTGATCTTGAGTGTAGACTGTGGATTGTTTTCCCCGCGTGACCTTGAGTGTGGTCTATCGATTGTTTTCCCAACGTGATATTGAGTATGGTATGTGGATTGTTTTCACAACATGATTGTGCAAGGGTATGGATGTGTCTTTGCACAGTGTGACTGTATTCTTACCCAACGTGTGTGTCCTTTGACAACATGTTTGTGCAAGAGTATGACTGTGTGTCTCTGCACAGTGTGACTGTATTCTTACCCAACGTATGTGTCCATTGACAGCGTGATTATACTGGGTATGACTATGTTGATAAAGTCTGAGTATTTGATTAAAGTGTCTCTTCCTATTGACTAAGTTTCTAAGGTTCGTATCCTTCTGCTTTAACTCTCTCTCTCTCTCAAGGTACAACATTTGTTTACTCAGTTGACTTGTCCCTTCGGTGACAAGATCAAGCTAAAGTATTTGAGTATAACGTTGATTCAAATAATGGTTATGATTCTTTACTGTTGATATCTCCTATACATTATTTTATCATGTTGTTATTGTACATGGCATTTGATGAATCTCGAGGACCAACTTTAACACAACGACTAATGGAGTGTAAAGTTGAAAGAGATGAGAATTATGTTTAATTATTATTGCAGTTTAAATTGATTTGAGTAGTATTATTCTAAATCTTGTTTTATGTTTTCGTTCATGCATTAAAGTTTATTACTTATGTTAAAAAAAACTCCTCTAACCCTAAAAATTCAACATCAATCTGCAAAAGCAACAATCCAATCAAAATAACCCAACAAAGGAAGATGTCTATACAACCAGTCCAACACAGGGTAAAGGCCTACTTTAAAAAGCCCAACAGGGCATCGGATTTATTCATATAGCCCAACAGGGTAGCAACCTTACCAAACAACCATAAACATCCCAAGAAACAGGTGTTGGCCCTCAACCAATACATGGTGAGGTGAAAACTCACCAAAACAGCCCACGACTAAGGTAAAAAACCACAAACCACCCACCAACCAAGTGGAAACCCAACAAGTAGCCCACGACTCAGGCAAGGGACCGACATAGAGCCCACGGATCAGTTGGAAAACCAACAAGCAACCCACGACTCAAACAAAACAACCCATGGCTCAGGTCGGGGACCATCATATAGCCCACGACTCACTTACAAGGAGCAACGACATCTTCACAAACCTTAAAGGCAACTTTAGACAACAACAACAACCTAAACCAAGTAGTGACAACTCTAGAGAAGGTGACGACAGCCCCAAAAAGTCTCTAACAGGTAGCGTCGTCAACAAAACAACAATTACATTTCTAACAGGGCTTAGGTAAGGTAGACTGTCCAGAAAAACGATCCCTGGTGGCAGAGAAACTCTCACACAAGTGGAGGCACACTTTCTAGCAGCAAAAGAACCCAAGATGTCACCCATAAGACTGCTGGAAAAGTCCTAGATCAGTCACACAAAAAATCAGATTTTAAATGTCACTTCAAGATAATCTCACAATGAAGGATTAGTATTGTATGTATAACCTCTTAGAGACTTCTAGAAGAATCCCCCTTCTAATTCTTCATTGGTTTAGGGTTACTCAAGACGTCCCAACTTTTAGGAGTATTATCAAAATAAAACGTAAAATAATATTACGATGACTAAGGATAGGGTACCAAGGTCAAGACATCATATAACAATAAGGTTAAGTCATCAACACAAAAGGGTTAAGGTACCACACTTCAAGAGGGGTGCAAGGGGTGTCCCTAGTGGTTCTTGGATGTCATGAATCCAACAAAGTGAACAGTTTGTCCATCAGAGCCACGATTTTCGAGTTATAGCAAGCATTAGAGGAAATTTCAACTCAAAATGGGCCTTTCAACCCTAATTCAAATTCCATGTCATCATGTGTTAGCCAATGAAATTGCTTTAAATTTGAAATACTGTATAGGTCTTAGAAAAATTTTTAATATAAATTTGGGAATAGGTATCATAAAAAAAACTACTTTTTTTGTTTGTATTTTCGACATATCTCCATGTTTTTTTACTCAAATTTCGATCAAGAGAGCTCGTTGGATGCATAATTAAATTCCGCATCCAACAAGTACACACTCTGCATACTTTTAATGGACCTCGCTACCCCAAAAACAAGAAATACTTGAAAAAACATCATCATCACGTTTTTTCAGGTATTTCTTGTTTTTGGGGTAGCGGGGTCCGTCAAAAGTATGCATAGTGGGTACTCGTTGGATGCGAAATTTAATTATGCATCCAACGAGCTCTCCCAATCGAAATTTGAGTAAAAACGCAGGGAGATATGTCGAAAATACGAACAAAAAGTAGTTTTTTTCTTGTATTCCTCCAAAATTAATAAATATTATTTTATTATTTTCCTTAGGAGGCCCATTTTGAGTTGAAATTTCCTCTAATGTTTCATCCCGCTTCCCAATGCCATTAAGGGACACGAGCCAAATTTCAATTGAGGGATAAAAACCAAACCGAACAATGAAATTGAGTTCCACCGCCTCTTGCAAGTGTGTTTGGGCAAGGGACAGATACTGCAATGCCCATGAACTTGTTCGACAAATTTTTAAAAATATTAATCTATCATGCAGGATTTGCACTGCACATCACTGAGCAAAACCCAAGTTTAAAAAACCATCAAGATAGACAACTTTCGGTCCATGAAACCATCGAGTGGGGGTTTCCCTAGCGGTACTTGGATGTCATGAATCTAATGGAATTGATGGTGTGTCCATTAGAGCCTCGGTTTTCAAGTTATGGTGAGTTTCGTCTCGCTTTTCAAGACCGTTTAGGGACACTAGGAAAATTTCAACCAAGGGCATAAAAACCAAACCGAGCAACGAAATTGATTTTCATTGGCTCCTGCAAATGTGTTTGGGAAAGCGAGAGATGACTAAGATTCCCATGCACTCGCTCACCACATTATTCAATATCGTGCCCTATTGTGCAGAAATTGCACTATAGGTCACCAAGACAAACCCTAGTTTAGAAAACCATTAAAATAGACAACCTTCAGTCCATGAATCCACTAGACAATGGTGTCCTTAACGGTACTCATATGTCACAAAACCAATGGAACTAATGGTTTTTCCATTGAATTCTCGATTTTTTAGTAATAGTAAGTTCCTTCTCACTTCCCAAGGTCATTTAAGGACGCCAGGCAAATCTCAACTGGGAGCATAACAACAAAAGGAGCAACATAATTGAGTTCCATTGCCTCCTGGTGTTGTGTTTGGTAAAGGGAGAGATGATTGAGATTCCCACGCACTTGTTGGGCACATTTTTCAAAATTGTAGCCTATCGTGCAGAAATTGCACTACACATTAATGAACAAAACCCTAGTTTAGAAAACAGTGAAAATAAACAACTTTTAGTCTGTGAATCCACTAGACATGGGTGTCCCAAGTAGTACTCAGATGTCATGAATCTAGCAGAGCTGAAGGTTTGTCCATCAGATCTTTGGTTTTCGAGTTATGGCGAGTTTTATCTCGCTTCTCAAGGTCATTCAGGGACATCAATCAAATTTCAAAGCAAGTAATGAAATTGAGTTGTGTTTCCTCCTGTATGTGTTTTTGGGCAAGGGCGACATGATTGCGATTCCCATGCACTCGTTTGACACATTATTCAAAATCTTGGCCTATTGTGCAGAAATTGCACTGCATGTCACTAAGCAAAACCCTAGTTTAGAAAACCATCAAAATATACAACATTCGGTCCATGAAGCCACCAAACAGGGGTGTCTAACAATAATTGAATGCCATGAATCTAATAGAACTAACTATTTGTCCACCGGGGCGTGGGTTTTCAAGTTATGGCGAGTATCATCTTGCTTACCAATGCATTTCAAGGACACTAGACGAACTTCAACTGTGAGCATAAAACAAAATCGAGCAATGAAATTGAGTTTTGTTGCCTCGTGCATGTGTGTTTGGGTAAGGGCGAGATGATTGCGATACCCACACACTCATTGGGAACAATTTTCAAAATCTTATCCTATCGTACAGAAATTGCATTGCACGTCACTTAGCAAAACCATAGTTTAGAAAACCAACAAAATAGTCAACTTTCGGTCCATGAATCCATCAGAGAAGAGTGTCCTTAGTGGTTCTTGGTTGTCACGAATCCAACGAAACTGATAGTTTGTCCATCGGAGCCACTATTTTTTATTTATAACAAGTTTCATCCTGCTTCCCAATGCCATTAAGGGACACAAGACACATTTCAATCGGGGAATAAAAACCAAACCGAGCAACGAATTGAGTTCCATTACCTCCTGCAATTGTGTTTGGACAAGGGCAAGATGACTGCGATTCCCATTCACTCGCTCGACACATTTTTCAAAATCTTAGCCTATCATGCAAAAATTGCATTGCACATCACTAAGCAAAACCCTAGTTTAAAAACTATCAAAATAAACAACTTTATTTCCATGAAACCACCAAGGAGGGATGTCCCTAGTAGTACTCGGATGTCACAAATCCAATGGAACTGGCAATTTTTCCATCAGAGCCTCGATTTTCAAGTTATGTTGAGTTTCAGCTCACTCTCAAGGCCATTTAGGGACACTAGTCAAATTTCAACTAGGGGCATAAAAACCAAACCAAGCAATAAAATTGAATTTCCTTGCCTCTTGCAAGTCTGTTTGGGCAAGGGAAAGATGACTTCTATTCCCATGCACTCGCTCTGCACATTTTTCAAAATCTTGCCTTATTGTGCAGAAATTGCACTGCACATCACCGAGCAAAACCCTAGTTTAGAAATCCGTCAAAATAGAGAATGTTCGGTCCATGAAGCCACCAGACAGGGGTGTCCCATGAAGCCACCAATTTGATCGCTCTGTCATTGACCTCTGCTCATCTCTGTTCAACAACTTGTCACTGCCTTGTGAAGATCATCATAGCACATTATCTCTTCTCACTGCACATTCCAAATGCTCATGTCTTCTAGAATCTCCTCATGTCATTTGTCTTGTCACTGTTCATGTCAAACTGATCAACTCTGTTAATTTGTCAACTCTGTCACAAACATGTCATCAGTCTGTTCGCGTTATATTTCTATCCATATCATCTTTTTGATTGATTTGATTTTTAGGCCCTCTTTAATAGTCTTCAGGTGTCAACATTAATGGATCAATTTACTGTGCAAACTTTGGATAGCTTTAGGACTGTATAAAATGTGTCTTCAAACTGTAGCTTAAAACTTCTCTTTTGCTTCTCAGTATTGTGTCAAAGAAGGATGTAAACATGTAGTAGCTATTTCCTCTCCACAATGTAACTCGTTACTAAACTTATCCCAAATTTTGGAGTAGAGACTTCCCAAAATTTAGACTGTGAACAAAGTGTTGTAACCCTTATGAATTTTTTGCTAAATTTTAGGGTACTGAGGTAGCCTCGGACAAGCTCCACGAATTGCCTCAGTGAATATCTTATTGCTACCAAAAATGACCTAAAAGAGGTTGCATATGCTGTTGCCTTTTGTCATTTGTTGCTACCCCAAAACTTAAAAAGAAATGTGATGTACTGCTGAAGTTAACTTGCTGCTCCCCACATTCAATGCCTGCTGCTGCAAACTTTCTCCCTGAGCTGAGCGAAAATCACAGCTCTTGATCTCTTTTAACACAGTCTACTACCCACAAATTTTCCTTAGAAAACAGTCACGAATTTCAAAGCTCTTCTTCAACTCACGATTTTTTTTCCCAAAAACTGAAGACGTCAACCTTTTATTTATATTAGTTTCTCATAAAAAATTATGGAGCCGACCTATCATTTGTAATTTTAATTTTTTCTTTTTAAAACTTGTGGAGCCGACTTTGTCATGTTGAATTTTTATTTATTATAACATGACTTTTTAAAAGTCTTCCAAACCTTTACTTCCATTTCTTCAAGGGATGTCCACATCATCAAGAACCGAGTCATCAAGGTGTAAGGAGCTTCAAATAAGCACATCATCAATTGGTATACTAGAGTAACTTCACTAACATCCCACTAGCCATCTTACCACAACAATGATCCTCAAGGGTTTCAATTGTGCATCATAGGTTCCACGTGCTTCATTAAGCAAGGCTTCTTTTATACAAGAGCTTTTGTCCTTTTCAAAGCAAAGACCTAAGCAAGGGCATCTCATTATGTGTGGAATATTAGGGATACCACAAGTGAGAGTATCATCATAACAAAGTCCAAGTGCTCCTTCAAATATTCTTCATCAAGCGAGAGGCTTCATAACCCAATCAAGACACAAATGACCACATGATGGTTCATTTGGCTCATTAGGTGTTCCAATGGCTCCAATGCCCACACCAGGGTTCTTCAGGTCATGTCATGTCATTACATTTCACCTTTGTCATCAATGTTGTCATCAATGACAATCATAGACAACCATATTCATCAGAGGACAATATAAAAAAATAAAGAAGAACCAACTCAACAATCAAAGAAGTTAAATCATCAAGCATTAAGAGGGCCTAAGGACTATAGGAAAACACTATTTAATTATCTTACCTCATTTGAATCAACAAAATCATGCTCATTCCATGCATACGCAAGTGGTTTAATGGAGGCATCCAACTAAAAAATGACTTTGACAACTCGTATATGCAAGTCATTGCATGTTGGTATCCATCATTTGGCTTGACAACATTTGTAGTGGTTCTTGTTGGACTTCTTTGAATCGATGGCAGCAAAACCTCTAGTAACAACCTAGATGTCGACTTGGTCTTACTGTCATCTTTAGTAAAATATAATGCTACCATATAAATCACAATGTCTTGTGCACCCAGTTCTCTATTATTGTTTTCCATCTAAAAATTAATGTCAAGTTTCAGCATAAGGCCAGTTCGATAAATAGATCAAAATAAATTGTACAATGTAAATTCAACCAAAAACCATGAATTTACTGCAAATTTGTATTTTTTTCGCTTACAACCTCCTCAACCAAAAGAATATGTAGCTTTCACATTGTTTCTTGCTTTCCTTCCCCTAGACCTCTTTGTCAAATATTCTTGGGAATGCATAATCTCCTTCAACTCCTCCTACTATTTAGGAGATAGAGCAGAGTCTCCTTTCTCCTTTCCTTCCAAGATTACTTTCCTGCAATTGTCTAAAATTGTTCATGAGAAGTCTCATCTTTTGCTTGCAATATTTTCTCAATATTTCCCCACCAATAGTCTCTAATTCATTTTCCAATTTTTGAGTAACATTTTCCACACTTCGTGGATCTTGGTCTGTAAAATTTGATTTGCAAACTTCCAAATGAGCACTACATCTTGTACCTAGCTCAATGTTCCACCTTGCAACATGTTTCCCAATTGATTTACCATATTTTGACACCACAATCAAGAAAGGCTTCTTCCCTTATAATTTTCCTTCTTTTATTTTCTTTCTGTAGACCTGTACCAATCTTGACTTCATCTGTGTCTTTTAGCAACAACGGATACATGTTCTACACCATTAACAATATAATTGGGTGATATTGATGCATCAAAAGTTGTCGTTGTAACTGACATATTTTGAGGAACACTTTATGTAATCGATGTCTCTTCATGACTTGCATTAACTAGAACTACAAGTTCCTTAGCCACATTAGGTGTGGAAGTAAGTAGCTCAATACCAATCACCATATATGTTCCTTCAAACATGTCCTTTAAATTTGAATAAAGGTTTTGCAAACCCGGTCTTCCTTTACTATCATGTTAATTATAAACAAATATCTCTTATAGACTTTCTATTAAATTTATATCATCATCCTGTACATAACCCTGTGATGTATGAGGCTACACATGACCACAACTATTATTTTCATGAACTAAGTTTGTTGAATCATAATTGCGTTGAGCTCTTTTATGAGTAGGTGGAACTATATATTTACTTGCCCTAGATTTTTTCTCTACTTTTTCTTTGGATTATTTTTCTTTCCTACAAAACAAAAAAATATCTTATTAGTACCTATATACATATAGTTCTTTCCTATAAAACATTAAACATTATTAAACAAATAACATATTAAAGTGGATTAACAACTTACGTCATATTTGAAAGACCAAGAGACAATAAATATTCATCTTTATTGGTCACTTGTTCTCTAAGAAAGCACTCATATTCTATCATAGTTTCATCTTCATCGTTGTCATTCAATTTGCGCCTAAAATATTGTTTCTTCATATTATGAAGTCTCACAATTCACATAAGCAATTTCATTCACACCAGCTAGAAAATCAATGTCATTTCACAACATCTATAAAATCAATGCCATTTGTGTCAACAAATAGGCCAAATTACTCGATATATAACTCATAAATTTGGTGACTAATTGTAGCAGTGGTATGCCTGAGTGTAAATGCAAGGAAAACATAGTGATGAATAGCATTCAAAGATTATTTTCATTCACCCAAATAGCATTTCTTTATATTTTATGTTCAAGCTTTAATGAAAGTGATGTTTCCAATCTATAACCAGTAAACCACAATGTTTAGAGAACAATCATGTGATCACTTTTGAGATATGTTATATAAGTATTGGACGAGCTTTGATGAGCAAAACAAACAATGTTGATCAACTGACAACTAATATAGATATACCCTTTAGTAACTCATATTTTCCAAACGGTGTATAGTATGAACTTTCAAAGAATTGAAGATAGGTATCATGATTATAACCAACAGTAAACAAATTATTTAACTGCCCACAATGAATAAGTGTTCAAAGTGTCAGCAGGATGAAACACATGTTGGAGAAGGTTGAATTCTTGCTACCAATGTTATGATGAAAGTTGTAATATATGTATGTTTTTTTTTACTAAATAAAATCTTATTTTCTGCCAAAAAATCTCTATTGTGTAATTGATCTATTACTGTAGATGTTTGATTTCCACTCCTTATTGTTGTAGCGTAGTATAGAGTATCAAATAATAGAAGAATATTAGTATGCCCCAACTCCCAACATCAATGTAAATCAGTTTACTATATGAATTTGTGATGTAACCTTATAGTGGCAGACTTCTATGGGAATTATATTAATCTTGATTGAAAAATCAAATTTTTTATGTTACCATGTTGTTTTAACAGTTTAATTTCTTGCTACACATCTTGTATTGGTAGGAGATTCCAAATTGTTTGAGAGATAGAACATATTGGTCATTCACTGGTTTCTGTTGTAATCTAATTGATCTAGGGTGGTAGATATGAATATTTATTAGTATTTTAAGGAATAGGGCTATCTATGGATTGGGAGATTTCTTAGAGTGCATGCTTCCTATCACATAGGAAGTCTCTACCTATGAATGCTTATTCCCTTCCTAATTATAGAGGATGTTCTATGATTTTCAAGCATCATGGGGATTCACATATTATTGTTAGTTTCCTTTTAATAATCCAACTATCTTAACTCTTCCTATAACTCGTAAAAAGAATGGTCATATATTGTAGATAATTATATCGCTTATCTTGATGGTCTTATGATCAAAGCATGGTAATAATATGTCAAAGCAGTTGCATTGAAATGTATTGTATTCACAGTAAACATAATAATAAGTTCATAACTGATCATAACCATCAATTAGTATTTTATCCAATCAATCCCACAAAAAGCATGTTTAAATAGAGTATATTATTATGATTGTCAGTCGATAAAATGACCTTGACAAATTGAGATTTGGAGGAGTTTAAGGTTAGCATTCAAGGAGATACTCTTCACCATTAAAGATCAAATGGTATTCAAGTGATGTATGAGGTTTGATACCCTAAGAGGAGGCTCAAGCTTGCAATAGTGGTGATGTAGGGAGGACATGTAGGTTGTAAGTGTCTAGAGTCTCAATATTGCATCAAAACTAGGACATGAAACAACACTCCAAACATGGAAATGACCCAATGTCTTAAAAACAATGATAGGAACAAAGTATAGGGTTCACCCTACAGTCACCTATATTCCAATATAGGATTTGTTTATTGTTGTAACAATATAAACCAATAAATAAATGAGGGTTTTACCACCATGCAAAATGAAGAGAAACTTTATGGAACAATATATTCTAATGCAAGGGAAATTTTTGGAACATCTAGCGGGGGGACTTTATGGAGTAACATTAGTACTTCTGCTAGACATACACATGAGTACAACTTTATGGAACAACATTAGTACTTCTGCTACACATGTGATCTAACTGTTTCTAAAGGATAACATTATCCATATGCATTATTTTACATTATTAGAAGATTCGATCTTAGATACAGTAAACATTGAACAACCAATGTCAACAATAACAATCATTCAAATAATACCATTATCATAGTGAAGTCGAAGGTTTATTTGGATTTTTAATAGTTTAAAACTTAAAATTTAAAACTATCATTGTTCCACAAGGTGGATAATTCAATATTTACAAAGGAAGAAGTAACCAATTTAGTGACCACCAAAATTTAGGCGCAAGCTAACAAGTTAATATGAAAATCTAGTTAAGATGATAAATCATCTGCATTACCACCGGGATAAGAATCCCAGTCACTCGTGTATGCATCTACTTGATTTTCATACTCATCCTCATCTATGATGTGCAATACTACATTCTCTCTCAATCTCCTCATTGGGAATTAATGTCTCTTCTGTAAACGTTATGTCATCATCTTCAACCACTTATTCCAATGTTTCTAGTAAATTACCATATTACCCATCATGCATTATATCAACTACCATGAATTTTCATTTCGAACGAGGCTTTGTTTGAATGACATACAACCATCCTTGGATTCTTACATCATCAATTATAAATGATTGGTTAATTTGAATAGGGGAAACATACAACCCATCAGTCTCTGATAAAAAATGACATGTATTTGCACATACAAATCCATGCTCATCAAGTTGTACGGCATATGGTTTGATCAACTTACATTTTAATAATATAGGAATATTTTCACCATAATCAACTTGAATAATTTCTTGGATGAGTCCAACATAAAATTTCTTCTCGATTTCATGATAAAATTCAGCACTAAAAACACAATCACAATTTGTCTTTCACTTGTCATTTTCTTCCACTCTTAAATGAATAACATAGGCCCACATTCCACTAAAATGAGAAGCCCATAAATGTGGACACTGTGAAAGATTAATTTCCTCCATTGTTATATATTGACCTTGTTCTTTTTCATCATGGATTGCATCAACAATCCATTCTTCAAATTTTGGGAAAGAATCACCTCCAATCAAATCATGACGCTTGTGCTTTCGAGGTTAACTCCACATCCATGTTTGATTCTATTCTTCATATTTTCTACTTATAATATGAATGTACAGTATATTAATATTAATAATATAAATGTGTAAATGCAATTGAATAAATAAATCATCGTGTAAATTAAAATATTTTCACGTATGCCACGTATCCAACAAAGATGTGTTTTGAAGAACATAAGCATGCATCGCTCTTCTTTATTCATGTGATAGCTTGAAGCGACATCCATTTCCTTCTAATACTTCACCTGCAGCTCCATCTTCATCATCATCCCATACACGCCAATTAAAATTTTTAAATCCTTCAATATTCTGTCACAAAATCTCATGGCCTCCTGTATTTAATATCCCTTAGACATGTTTCCTTCCAATTTTTCCCTAGTACAAGCAATTTTTTTAAAACCTTCATATATCGGTCTATAGGATACATCCATCTCGTTCTTATTGGGCCACAATTCTCTAGTTCATATTCTATATGTATCAAAAGATGCATAGAAATGTTAATGATTGTTGGTGGAAACTATCATACCAATAGACAAAGGACTTCAACAACCTCTTCCCTCAAACTGTCGAAGTTCGAAGGATCTAATACATGTAAAACATTATCTTTAATATTAAGTCCAACATTATAATTTTCAATCTTGGGCCATTTTCCAAACATAATATATTGACTATAATAGGTAAAATATTCTCGATTAGGACATGATAGTCATGCGTCTTGAGGCCTCTTAAGCTATTAATGTCATTTTGGCTTATAATACTACTACTTACATATCCAATGAGAAAGCGAGTCCGAAACATCAACTTTAAGAATTATGCATGTTGTTCCTTTGTCTAGACAAAAGGAACACTAGGTTTTCTATATTTTTCATCATCATATTTTTCAACCCAAAGATTTCAACAAATATTTAGTTGTAGAAAGTCTTGGCGCGATGCAATAGTATCAAAAACACCAAAAATAATTTCTATAATAGCATAAGATATATTTTTATCAATATGCATAAAGTTAATAGTATGCCTAATGGCTATATCCTTAAAGTATATAAACTTATAGAATATGCACAATCATTTTACAACACTTTTAATACATGGACCATATCTACTACCACAAATCTCATCCTTTTCAATAAATACCATCCCTTTTTGTCCATCCTCAATAATGTATTCACTTGCTATTGACAATGGTAATTGATGATTCAGTTCTCGACCATTGAAACATGTTTTTTGTGAAGGATATGGATGATCTATTTTAAGGTAAGTACGTTGTCCACAATAAATATACATTTGGGCAATCTTGAGTGCCTTGCAAAATCCTCAAAATTTGCAAACAAGACATCCATGCACCAATAAAATTGAACCCAAAATCCGACGAAATATTTGTCTGAAATTCAACAAGACTTTGTCTGACATCTGACAAGGTGGACTATTTGATGCAGGGGCATCTTACAGTCCTTGACAAATCATATGTGGTTCAACCTTTCGAGTCTTGGACCTAGCCCAATAAGAAATTTCAATATAAGTTTATTGTAAAGTTCTATAGTTTACAGTTTTTCTAGAAGCTGTCAAGTCATTAGGTTAGTGATGAAACATGTAACCAACTCCATGATTGTTGGTAGCGTCTTGATTGATGGAGATTTAAATGTTTATATCGTGAGTCATCTTTCAAGATAGGATCGAAGTTTTCTGTAAATGGAATTAGTTCTAGATTGTAGCAAAGCTAAGATTCTTTGTATAAATTGTAAGCCTACGGGCATAGAGGGGAGATGGAGAGGAGAGTAGGAGAAAAGGGCCAGGGCTGTGTGCCCATATTATGTAACCGACCAGACACTCTGTATTTTTGTGTTTTTGATAACTGAATAAACATTTCATATGTTTTTATATATCTCCGTCCATTGGTATGACTGTGAAATTGTGAAATTGCATGGAAGCATTCATTATTTCACGCAGAGATTTGCAAGAGAAATTGAATTATAATGCGCAGAGTTTGAATGTGCTTTTTAGTTTGAATGAAACTCCATTTTGTATTTGTGGGTGATCGTATGAGAGGAATTCTTATTCACATGATAAGAATTGCATATAGATTTAGTTTTAAATACGCAGAAGTAGAAGAAATGGTTTATATACAGTGAATCATCGTTTTCATGCGCAGAGAGTTATGGAGAATTTCACACAGTCAATCTATGCCGGTTTCTGAGTATCATTTGGAGAGATCAATGATACAGAGTGATTGGATTCATTGAAATCTATGATGATTAAGGGAAAATTATAAATGTATTGTGAAAATTGCAGGGAAATCTTTGTGTTATTGTGTAGAGAATGAAAGAGAGTCTATACGCAGCAAATCAACGGTTGCTGTGCATTGTATAGAAAAATCAAACGCCATCTTGCTCAACGGTTCCAATAGCACATCACAGTCAAACTGGAAGTACACCAAATCAATTTTTGGCACTGCGATAGGTACCTGGTCACGACGTATTGGTCTTCTGTGGAGGTCAAGAGCTAAGGTAAGCATCCTTTCAAGTTATTGTGATAGGCTCTTGCCTATTTATGTGCACAAGAACAATGCTATGGTAAGCACCATTTGTGATTGCGTTGGGTGCTGAGGTGTAGAGGCACAGGCCCGGATTGAAAGTCACGTTGCTATGGTATGAACGCACAATCAACAATATAAAACACAGAGTTAAGTGTAAGCGCTTATATATATTGTGTTATATATATAATAGCAATATTGTTATAGATGGAGGGAAGCGCCAAAACTAGTTAAAGTTTATTAGCTTATCATTGCGGAAAGAAATGTAATTTCTTGCTTCTAATAAAAAAATAGACAGAAAGAGGTAAGAATAGAGGCTTTGTCTATTTCATTTGTGTTTTGAAGCATGACTTTTGAACATTATAGTGTAATAGCATCTTGTCTGCATAATGATCCTCAAGGGCAGACTATCTGAGGGTAGTTGCCATCATTTTTGGTATCAGAGCCGGTCAAAGCTTTGCATGCAATTGAGATGAGGTTTGCAATAATAACTTGCAGGTTGATGGAAGAACACTCTTTGAAGAGAGTAGTTCAGAATGTTGATTTCTGAACAAGGGAATTGAGAGAAGGGAGATTGTGGTAAGGGAACCCTCACAACAGAGTGCTATAGGAAGTGAATGCAAGGGTTAAGCCTAAAGAGAGCATATGAAGTGCTCAAGGGTTATGTATGAGAACCAAGGAATGCCAGTAGGTCAAGTAGGATGAATCTTGATGAGGTGTTGAGAGGAAAGGCTTGTTTGCAGTTCATCATGAGTGTGGGTAAAATCATAGAGGAGGTATGGAAAGTGGCTACTGAAAGTCATCTAAGGTGTTCAAGAGGAATCCACAATAGGACAAGGGAAGATGCCAGGGAAAATGGTGTCAAGAGGATGAATCAAAGCAAATTTGACAGAGAGGTTACTGAGCTGAAGAAGAGGCTTAGTATAGTGGTAGAGTTGTTGCAAGAAGAAAATGCAGAGGACCAGTGTTGTGGTTGGAAACTGAAGAGGAAAGTGAAATGGCCTATAATGAGATCATATGCTAGGAATCTCAAACACAAGCTTCGTGTTTGGATGAAGGAAGAGGAGAATCTCAGAGTCGCTGAGCATGAGGAGACAGTTCACATCATGTGTGAATATGAGCAAGGTGTGTACCTTGATAAAGAGAAAGAGGATGTTGATACAAAGTTTGCTGATAAACTCATGAACATGTAAGGAGTTCATATCAGTATACAAAGGAAAATGAGGATGTTGATGACAAGTCCATTGAGGATTTCAAAGATTGTTGTGCAAAAATTTGTCAACATGAAATGTTGGAGGTGAAGGGATCAGGTGAGACTGAAGAGCCTTATGTTTTTAATACTAATGATATGTGTTTAACTACAGGTTGTACAAATGGAAGAAATAGATAGTTGCTGAATATTGTCCAACAGTTTGAAAATGATGAAAATGAAGGTGGAATCATGGACATGTGGAATGTCTATGTTTTAAATATCTATTTGCTGATATTATTGCAAGTATTATGCAAGTGGATAGATGGGATAGTGAATGAGGAAGCAGAGTTTCCCGATGGCAATAAAATTTCCTTTCACTGGTTAAAGGAAAATATAGAGGTAGAAATTGTCTTAAAAGACAAATTGGCAGCTCAGGATAGGGCTGATGAAAGGAAAATATAGAGGTAGAAATTGTCTTTAGAGACAAATTGGCAGCTCAGGATAGGGCTGAAGATGATGAGGGAAGTGACAATGAATTTGTTATGCAGGAGAGAAAGAAACCTTTGGAATTTTTCTATACTTATGGGAAAGTGAATGTTGCAATGGAGAAAGACATCCAGACATAAATGTTTCAACAAAGAGACAGACATAAATGTTTCAACAAAGAGACATGCTAGATGAAGAGATAGATGAGCTATGGAAGCTTATGCAGAGATGTAAGCAGAAGTACAACAACGATGTACAAACAATCATTTGGATGACTGTGGAAGGTTGTGAAGATCACTGCAAAACTAGTGAGCATCAACAATTACAAAACAAAGTATGGGATCCAGGAGGCTTGAATACTAAGGCACATGACCAAGAGGTCATGAGTTTCTTTTCCACCTTGGGATTCTGATGCAGGGGCATCTTACAGTCCGTGATAAATCATATGTGGTTCAGACTTTCGAGTATTGGACCTAGCCCAATAAGAAATTTCAATATAATTTTATTGTAAAGTTCTATAGTTTACAGTTTTTCTAGAAGCTTTCAAGTCATTAGGTTAGTACCACAAGTGACTCGAGGAGCATTTACTTCTAGATTTCAAAAGATCAAGTTAACATCTAGTTAATATACTTGTTGTAGACCTTCTAGATGTCTCACTTTCCTCTTGTCTTTCTAAACTCCCCTCGCTCGAGGAATACAGGTATGACAAATGCATGTTTGGTTCTACCTGCACCATGGGATACATCATTCAAGATTATATCTCACCTGTGTATTTCTCAAGAAGTGTGCCTTGAATCAATCGTGAGGTTTATGGTTATTTTTTCCATGAATGATTAGGTGACGAATGTGGAACCTAGTACATACAGAAGAATTTATGACTCTAATACAAAGATAGATCCAGAAAAGTAGTGTTGTAATAAATTCAAACATAGTTTTCATCTCTTTCACCTTTAACACTCCACTGGTCACTATGTTAAAGTTAGTCCTTGAGATGATTTATCAATTCCAATTCACTTAACTTTACAACAACAATAACCCTATGCATCCAACAAAGATCATATCTATACTTCTTTCAAGCCAAGATACTCCAAGAGTGAAGTAATGGACATAATATATAAACTTGGCAAGTCTTCTAGAATGGTCATTTAGGAAACCCTAGGTTTTAGGTAATAAACATGGATAATTTTAAGAGCACCCCCAAAATTTATATGTATAATAAATGGGCGAATCTATCTAATATACAGGAAAAATTGAAGGCTATTTTATCAATAATATAATATGTATATAAATAATGTTTTGGCTAATCTTTCATTCTATTATAGAATCTTGTAAAATATTGGCGGATCTTTCACTAAATTATAAGATATTGTAAAATCTTGGTGAATATTTCACTGAATTATAAAATATTGTAAAAACTTGGCGAATCTTTCATCAAATTATAAGACCTTGTAACATCTTGGTGAATCTTTTGCTAGGAAGACTCATTTTTTTATTATGCATATTAATAAGGTAGTGAAATAGAAGATCATATACTAGAGCTCAAATCTCTCGACTCCTAGACCCTCAAATGAACAAATGCATGAATGAGGAGAGGAGGGATTTATTTATACATTTCACAAGCAATACTGGGTAATTCAAAACTAGAGATGTTGGTGAAACACAACTACACTAACTAGATACAGGGAAAGTGGGGAATCAGCTTTTTATCTCATCCCTTAATGGTCCAAAAGACATGTGGGGACCCAAATCTTGACATACCGACAAACTAATAGAATTGAACACTTTACACTGTGGAGTGATTATGGCACCCACAAACCATTAATACAATGTGGAGTATTATTGAGACCCACAAACTTAATATAGTGTATGAATTCTCAATTAGCTTATTTTGCAAATATGTCATTTTTAAGCTACCATCTAAGAAAAAATAACCTGCTTATCTGTTTATAGATATGAATGCCACTTTTTCCTTTCTTTTGTTGACAATCAAAATATGAACTATGTATGTTAATTCATTAGGTGTGTAGGAATAGTGGGGATTGTGCCTTCATATTCTACCATGGTAATGTGGACAAGAAGTATTAAGGATATGTTCCGATCACGATGCTTGTTTATAGTTTTATTGGAAATTCATGGAGTAGTTTGCATCCCACATTTTTTATAGGCCATGGGTATAATTAATTAGCATGTACTGTATATTATAAGTTAATCGGCCCAATTAAGAAATGTTAATCCATCACATAAGTAATGTGTCCTAATAATGTATATATTATATGGATTCACATACCCCTTTGCAATTTAATAAATTTTAACACTACAAATAGATTTAGAGAGCCCCCTAATTTCATCTCAATTTCATATATTTACGAAATTGCAAAATTTCATTGTCAAAATTTCAATTTTCCATTTTTCATTAAATATTGGACCACTTGATCTTTAATGCAATTTTAGTAATTAAAACCAACCATTTCAATAATCTGTAAAAATCATGTTGAAATTAGAAAAAAAATTGCAGGAAACATAGGGAAGAATATGCTCCATGATTAGCTTTCTCCATATTTAGACTTATTCATAGTAATCTCATGTAGTTGTTATCTAGTTGCATTTTTATCTCCAAACTAAATTATTCATTTTTAGTTTTGTCCCTTATTATCTTTTGATATTTTTTTATCTTGTGATTAAATTAGCCATTTTTAGTTTTTTGCTCAAATTTAGTAGTATTTAGCTTTTAAACACTATAATGACTAACATTTTTGGTCACCTAGTAGTTTATTTGCCCAAATTATACTAGTGGTCATAAAAGTATATTCATCCCATGCTTCCATAACTACATGAGAAGAATTTCCCCACTAACCACACACATGCATTCAATGATTGGATTTAATAGTCAAAAGGAAGTAATTGTCTCATTTAAGGCACATGGAAGCAAATGGATGAGTTCTAATATTGACACTTGGCAATCGAGGATTTAATCTCCCATAGGCCCCCTTCCCTCTTTCCATATAGTGGAATCATATCCCCTGTAGTGCTCTTTACACAACCATCTTGGACCATTTTATTATTTTTCCAACATAATATTTACATTTATTTCGAGTTAGCATAACAAGCCAACCACATGGTCCATATAGATATATTTACATTATACATTCCTAGCCATTAACTAAAGAGGCCTTGGACTTGATCTCTACACTAGGAATACATGCTAGCATATTTACATCATTTACATAACTTGATTTAATACTTTCCAAGTCAAACTAGGGGTATTACAGAGTTGTTCAGTGTCAAAATCCACATGAGACAAAGTACAACGGATTGCTTGCTTGATCCAAGATCTCAATACAAGTTGATCTTTTGACAATTGGTAGTTAATATTTCCTTAGATACCTAATACCATTCATGACCATATCCCCTAGGTTAGGTGAGATAAGATATGTATTTGAAGGTAAACATACAACGCACATTCAAGTTGTCGATCAACCAAAGCTTTGTGGACGAAGTAGTTGCAGATATGGTTCATTCGATGTTTGTGGGGTCATCTTAGGAATCCCATACTTGTATGTGAGAGATGTAATCTTTATGAGGAGAGAAAACTGGTATAGGATTATCAAAGATGGGAAATCATATGCCATCAATGTACACAAGGAAAAAAATAAGATTTCCCTAGTCAATGCTCATCAAGTCAGGATAATCATAGCCATTACGAAGAAATTTGTTTTGTTGTTCCTAAGAGTAGGAAAACAACAAGGAAAATATAGTGAAGTGGTGATGGAGGAATCCTTGAGGGGTTTGCAGTTACAAGTAGCGTAAAAAAATACAACAATTTATTGAATCCTACAAGGACGTGTTTCAAGTGCCTTAAGGACTGCCAACAAAATGAGAAGTAGGGCATGAAATTCAATTGTTGTCAAAATCACCATTGCCTAATATTGGACTCTATAGGAAGTCCATTAATGGACAAAATGAAGTTAATAAATGGATGCAATAATTGTTAGAGCAGGGAGTAATCAAACCTAGTAGATCATCAGGTGGTCCACCCATCATTATAGTTTGAAAGAAGGACATGGGTTGGAGAATGTGCATTGACTATTGAGCCCTAAACAATATTGCCATTAAGAACAAATATCGTTTGCCATGGATTGATGACTTATAGGATCAATTGCAACATGACAGGTTCTTCACCACGCTAGACCTTAAGTCAGTATGTCATCACGTGAGGATCAAATCCAAAGATGTGTGGAAGATCTCATTCAAAACAAGACAAGGTTTGTATGAATGGTTAATGATGTCTTTCAAATTATGTAATGTGCTTGCAACTTTCACAATATTAATGAATGATGTGCTACAACCCTTTATTGACTCATTTGTGATATTATTTCTAAATGACATACTAATATTCAACAACACTTGGCAAGAGAACATTTCACATGTGATGTATACATTGGAGACCTTAAGGAAGAACCAATTGATTTCCAACCTCAATAATTGTGAGTTTGGAAAGGATTCATTTGTTCATTTAGGACATCTGATCAATGGAAGAGAGATGAGATTGGACCTAGAGAAGGTTGCAGCCATCAATCAATGGCCTACCCCAACAATCTTGATTGAGGTCAAAAGTTTCAAGGGAGTATCCCAATACCTAAGGAAACTCATTGCCAACTTGTCTGCTATTGGAGATCGTTTGCACTCCATGACTAAAAAAGGGAAGAGATTCCATTAGGTATGTCCACAATAGAGGGAATTTGAATACCTAAAGAGAAGGATAAGTGATGCCCCATCATTGGCCATGCCTAACTTGGAATGGCCATTTGATTTGGATGTCAATGCTAGTGGATATGCATTAGAAGCAATGATTATGTAATGGGGAATACCAATATGCTACCATTCACGTATGTTCCATGGAGTACTTGATTACCCCACATACGATAAAGAACTCTTTGCAATTGTACAAGTAGTAAAGAAATGGAAGCACTATCTCCTTGGGAAAGAGACTATCTTCCACTCTGATCACCAACCCCCGCAATACCTAGAATTTCATATTAAGATGCAACAAGTAAGGAATCACAAATGGTTGGGATTCTTGCAACATTTCCACCTACTCATCAAGTATAAAAAAGGAGAAACAAATAAATTAACAAACATTCTCTCACAACCACCAGTGAAAAATATTGCAGCAGTAGGTGTGATTGTGCAGCTTGAGCCATTCATACATGACCTTCTCGATAAGGACTATGAAGTGTTAATTTTTGTGAAAATACGTTGAGCTTTGATCTTTAATTCTTTAAGTACAAAAATACTAAATACTTGAAATCAATGAACCATTCATACACAAACATTCAATCATAACACAAGATGTACCTTGTGGAAAACCCTCAAAAGAATGAGGATGAAAAACTCCAGCAAATCTTATCAGTATAATTATGATAAATAGTAGAAAATGTATTTTACAATAGAAGATTGCTTTCGGCACCCTAGGTGCAAGATAAGAGAGAACATACACCCCAGGTGTAGTTATTGAGCAATAGAGAATAGAGATCAACCAAATGAACTTTTCAATGTGCCCAGCAAATGAATAACTAGAAAAAGTAACTCCCATGAAAGAAGTAGTGAATCACTACACGGGGAATTAGGCTCGCATGCAAACTATAGTGAATTCTCTTCTTGGAGGATTGCCCTGCACTTCGGTTTCATTAATCTTGCATACACAATCCTCAGTGCCTTTCATCTTTGACATTAAATCATGCTTGATTGACTTCAGGATGAACTCACCTTCTAACTAGATGTAGGATCACTTTGTTAGGATACTAACTGAAGTGTTATCATGCAATAGTTGTAACTCAAGTGTCATAACTTAGTTGTCATCTTTTAACTTAAGTGTCGTCTTTTAGTTTAACTAAAGTGTCGTCATGCAAAACACTTTAGTTAACTAATTCCTTTTTAGTAAAACTTTAGTTAACTTATATTAACTGAAATCATGTTGATTGATTTACTGAAGTGACCACTATGAGTTCTCCTTTAATTAACTAAAGCATGCATTGTTACTTTAACTGAAGCTTTAGCTAGAGCTTAACAATTTGATTTCACTTTAATCAGTTGAAGTCTTTTTATGAGAAATTCGAATTCTCTTTGTTCTCTATGCATTTATATTTACCTCTTATCTTTTATTGCATGGTCAATATGTTCTAACTTTAATTTATCTATTATATCAGATTATGCTAGGAATATTTCTTAGATGTTATGATCATATTATATTACTCTACGAATCAAATGGTCATATGATACAATAATTCACTCCAGAGGTGGTCAATCTCTAGAGGAGACTTAATAGCAACCAATGATCATGATTGTTAATACATCACACAACATTAATGCTTCAACATTCAAAGCATCACCTCTACACTGGAGCTCCAACTCAACACATGAGGATCCAACTTGACACAGAAGTCCTTATCCTTGTCCAGCAAGACTGTACAACATCATCACTTTGACATATCAAAGCATTCACCTCAACACATGACGAATAACCTTTTACATTGAAAGCTTAGTCATTTTTGACTCCAACCCAATAATTCTACTCCAAGTTCTTGATTCCCACTAAGGATCCCTACCTCAACACATGATACACAATCCTAGCTACACAATATTGGCTTGGAGAATTACTTGTGATGTTGTAACTTTAACACTTCCTCTCAACAATGCATTCTCTACCACATTAATATTGTCTCAGAAGTACCTATAATTCGTCACTGCCATAGGCTTTGTTAACACATCTGCAATATGTTCATCAGTAGCAATGTACTGAAGTCTTAGTGCACCTTTTTGGAGCATGTCTCTGATGAAGTGATACTTCATCTCATTTTTTTTCGACTTGTCATGAAACATAGGGTTTTCGAAAATCTTGATGCAACTTTGATTGTCAAAGTGAATGACTATAGAATCAAGCTTCTCACCGAACAACCCAGCAAGTAGCTTCCTAAGCCACACTTCTCGGTAAGAAGTACTAGCCACAATATACTCTGATTTTATAGTACTTTGAGCTACAGATCTTGCTTCTTGTTTGACTAATAGATCATAGTTGAAACCAAGCTAAAATAGTAGTTGGATGTACTCTTTTGGTCCACAATACTTCCACCCCAGTCTGAGTCTACATTACCAAGTAGCATAACTACTCCGCTGGAGGCATATATGATTCCATAAGCAATCATACCTCAAAGGTATCTAAGAACATGCTTAGCATCAATCCAATGTATGTGTCTCAGATTAGACATAAAATGACTCAAAATACTCACAACATATAATATGTCAAGTCTCGCGTGTATAAAGGACATTAAGGGAATTATGAGTTGTCTATACTTGGTAGTATCTACTGGATCCAATCCAAAATCTGACTTGTGTAGTTTCCTCAAACTAAAAACCAATGGTGTCATCATGAATTTGCAATTCACCATACCAAATATTTGCAACACATCAATTGTGCACTTTCTTTGCAAAAGAAAAATCTCATCTTTCCTTTGCCAAACTTCAAGATCAATAAATTAGTGCATAAGGCTCAAGTCTTCAAACTCAAGTGAGCTCCCTCTTGCACTAAGCTATCATATGTTCCTCTCTGGTAAGGAATAAATAATCAACATATATAACCAATATTAACGGTTGGGTCTTCACAATCTTAAATTACAAGTTTGGATCAGCTTCACTTTTAGAGAAACCAAGTTTTTGAAGATAATTGTCAATTCTTGAATACCAAGCCCTAAGGGCTTGCTTAATCCCATACAAGGATTTATTCATTTTGCAAACATGGAACTCCTTCCCATGAACTACAAAACCCCCAGGTTGTTGTATATAAACGTCTTCCTCAACCTCACCATTGAGGAGGGCAATATTTACGTCCATCTGGTGAAGATTCCATCCTAGAACATATGCAAGTCAGATCATAGCTCGAATAGTAGTGTACCTGGCCATAAGAATAAATGTCTCATCATAGTCTATGCCTTCTTTCCGTGACAAAACTTGGGAAACAAATCTATCTTTATACTTCTCAATGCTGCCATCAATAGCATTCTTAAGCTTGTAAATCCACCTAGAAGTTACTATAGACTTCCCTTCATGTTTAGGAACAACTTCCCAAACATCATTATTCATAATACACGTGTATTCCTCTACCATTACATCTTTCCAAACTTGTTGCTTAGAAGCTTCTTCATAGGTGGAAGGTTATGAATCACTGATGTGACTCATCTATGCAACATACCCTAAATATTTGTCAAGTTTCTTTTGCTCTCTAGATGATCCTAATGGTGCTTCATGCCTCTCTGCATATTGTAGAATGTCTCATCACCATGTGGATCTTCTCTTGGAAGGAGGTTCATCAAGCAACCTCTCAACCAGTTCTACTGGTTCTTCAAGAGCTAGCAAATATGAGAAAAGTTCTTGATTATCCATTTGAACCTCTGAATGGGGAGAACCAGAATATCATTCCTCCATTATGGGAGTCTCATGCTCCTCCATGTCTATATCATTCTGAATCTCTTTTGATCACATGAATGCGGCCTCTTCATGGAATGTCACATCTTGGTTGACTTCAATGTATCTTTCACCTAGAACATATATTATGTAGGCTTTGGATGATTTGATATAACAAACAAAGGTGCCCTTCTTTCTGGAAGGATCCATCTTTTTCCTCTTATCTTTCAACACATGAATGTATACAGGGCTCCTAAAGATCCTCAAGTGCGAAATATTTGGTTTTTCACCAGTGAACACTTCTTATGGTGTCTTCTCTTCCAGAATAGCATATGGGTTTCTATTTTGAATATACATAGCTATACTAGTGGCTTCTGACCATAATGAAATAGATAGATCTTGATCATGCATCATGGATTTTGCAGCCTCACATATGGTTCTATTCTTTCTTTCAGAAACCCCATTCTGCTAGGTGTTGTAGGGTACTGTTAATTGTCTACATATCCTGTATCACTATAGAAATCATTAAATGCATGTGACTTAAATTCACCTCCATTGTCATATCTCAAAGCACATATTTTCTTTCCTGTCTGATTTTCAACTAAGGATTTGAACTCTTTAAACTTACTAAGAGTTTCACTCTTAGCCTTCAGGAAATAAATCCATGACTTCCTAAAGAAGTCATCTATGAACAATACATAATATAAATAACCACTTAGGGAGGGTGATAACATGGGACCACATACATCAGAATGTATTAACTCTAAAATCCCTTTATATCTAGTATAACTTCTAGAAAAACCATTTTTAACTTCTTCCCAAGAGCGCAACCCCTACAGACACTATCATGCTCAAAAACAAATACAAAGAAAATATTTAGTTCTTATGGGGTCAATAAATACAAAGAAAATATTTGGATTATGGAGGCAGTAGATTCTAGAAATTATCTTCATTTAATTGATCTTTTATCAATGGATGCAATCAAATTGACGAGGTTCGAGTCACAACAAATAATTATTTAATCTTCAAAGTTAGAGTAATTTGGGATCCACTAACTTAGATGTTGTAATAAGCATTTGAGTGGACTACTTAGTTATCCCAGAATATTCATTAAAATGTGAAGAAACTATCTTCGTTGAGTACGAGTGGGAATTTGAGCATTTATCAAAAAAAAAATTATATAAGTCATTACAGGATGGACGTTTTAATGTAAACATACATCGTGTGAGATTATCTTGGTTCTGATTAAGGTTATATTCATAATCTTTCTACATGACACCTACCTTTTACCATCTTTTGTAATCCAGGTATCTCTTTGTAGTGGAGGTGACTAAGCCTCCTGTGCCATAGCTTGCATGGACTGGTAGTGTTGTGGACCATATCTTGTATGTACTTCCCAGGTTCTTTGTAGATACCCCCCTCTCTAACTCCAATCATAGCAATAGATTCTAAGTCTTTGTTCTTCGACCATAATAATGCTTGATTATCCATGAAGATAACTCATAATCCTTTATCCTCTAGTATCAAAACTAATAAGAGGTTCTTCTTCAATCCTGGAACATATAGAATGTCCTCCACATGTAGCATATCACCTGAGCTGAACTGCAAGGAGGTGGATCCAACTCCTTGGATCAAATAGGTTATGTTGTCTCCCAATTCCACATTGCGTGCGAACTTTTTCTCCTTTAGGTCAAAGATGGAACTCCTATGTCCTATAATGTGCTTGGATGTGCCACTGTCAACCAACCATGTGTTTGCACTTGTTATGATTGATCCAAAAAGGGTAAGAACAAGTTAATACTCCCTCGTCTCTTTTTCATCGGATGCATTCTTCTAAGTGAGTTCATATTCTATAGCAGTAGAAGCATGAAAATTTTCTTTTACTTTTTTCTTTGCATGGAAGTCCTTTGCAAAATGGCCCTTTTTGTTACAGTTGAAGCATCTGAACTTCAACTTGTCAAAATATTTGTTGTATACCTTCTTTTTTGGATGAGAAAATTACTTTTGAGAGAAGTGTTTCTTTCCTCTTTTCATTGTTGGCGTGAGAGTAAGGTTTTCTTCTCTTATGTAGGTAGCCTTGCTTTAGATTTGCCCTTCATTTTGGAGGAATTCATGCCACAACCTTTCAAAGTTAGGTTGCACCTCTCAACCATTAACAACAACCAATAATGTCTCCCATGTGGATGGGAGACTATCAATAACAGTTTGAATGAGATCATCTTCGCCCACCACTACTCCAATGCTAGTAAGTTGATCTCTTATCTGAGAGATCTTTGTGAAGGAGGACACTATTTCATCCTTCCCCATCTTTAGGTTTTGAAGGTTATTCTTCAATGCCCTCTTCTGACTCGGATCCTTCTTCTCATAGAGATTTATCAATGTATCAAAACATTCATTTGTGGTCTTCAAAGGAGTAATCACAGACATTGAGTTGTCCTTTACCGAATCATAGATGATCTATCTCGCTTTAGCTTGGTTATTCTTAAAGTTGATATGCCCTGCATTAGATGTAGGCTTCTCCACCATATTGGATATGTAGGATTCAAAACCCTATCCTTCTAAGTGTTGAAATTCAAAGTGCATTCAAGCCGATATTTTGGTCTTACTAAGATTGAAGCCATTATCTTCAAGTATTGTGCTCAACTTATCAGGATCTACGTAGGCTCAAGCTTTCTGGTCAAAACTTAGATCCTTCATGCCCTGATCTTTGATACTATGTTCATTTTTGTGCAAATATGTTGAGCTTTGATCTTTAATTCTTTGAGTGCATAAATATTGAATACTTGAAATCAATGAACCATTCAGACACAAACATTCAATCATAACACATGATGTACCCTCGAGAAAACTCTCAAAACAAAGAGGATGAAAAAACCCAGCAAATCTTCTCAGTATAATTATGATAGATAGCAGAGAATGTATTTTCCAATAGCAGATTGATTTCGAAACCCTAGGTGTAAGATAAGAGAGAACAAACACCCTAGGTGTAGATATTGAGCAATAGAGAATAGAGATCAACCAGATGAACTTTCCAATGTGATCAACAAATTAATAACTAGAAAAAATCAATCCCATGCAACAAGTAGCGAATCACTGAATGGGGAATTAGGCTCCCATGTAAACTATAGAGAATGCTCTTCTTGGAGAATTCCTATGCACCTCGATTTCATCAATCCTGCATACACAATGCGTAATTCCTTTCATCTTTCACATTAAATCATGATTAACTGAATTCATGATGAACTCACCTTCTAATTGGATGTAGGATCACTTAGTTAGGATGCTAACTGAAGTGTCATCGTGTAGTAGTTGTAACTCAAGTGTCGTCTTTTAGTTTAACTAAAGTTTCATCTTTTAGTTTAACTAAATTCTTGTCATGCAAACACTTTAGTTAACTAATTCCTCTTTATTAACACTTTAGTTAACTTTTATTAACTTAATTTATGTTGAGATTTACTGAAGTGACCACTGTGAGTTCTCCTTTAATTAACTGAGGCATACCGTTGTTACTTTAACTGAAGCTTAACAATTTGAGTTTATTTTAATCAACTAAAGTCTTTTCATGGGAAATTCGAATTCTCTTTGTTCTCTATGCTTTATCTTTATCTCTTATCTTTTACTACATGGTCAAGTGCTAACTTTAATTTATTTATCATATTATATTATACTAAGAACATTTGCCAGATGTTGTGATCATATTATATTACTCTACATATCAAATGATCATATGCTAAAGTAATTCACTCCAAAGGTGGCCAATCTCTAGAGGAGACTTAATAGTAACATGTGATCATTATTAGTAATACATCACACAACATTAATGCTTAGACATACAAAGAATTGCCTCTATACTAGAGGTCCACCTTAACACATGAGGATTCAACTTGACATACAAGTCCTTGGCCTTGTCCAACAAGATTGTGCAACATCACCACTTTGACGTATCAAGTCATTCACCTCAACACACGAGGAATAAAAATTTACATTGAAGGCTTAGTCATTCTTGAGTCCAACCCAATAATTCTACTACAAGTTCCTGAGTCTCACTCAGGCTCCCTACCTCAACACACGAGGCCCAATCTTGGCTGCATAAGATTAGCTTGGAGAATGACTCATGATATTGTGACTTTAACATGAAGAAGATGAATATTTTTAAGGTGTATACAAGCAGCTAAAGGAGAAATAAGTCACGACCATTAGATGAAATGAATTCCACTTCCAAGAAGGATTGTTATACAAGCTAGACAAATTGGGAATTGCCCAAGGGAGAAAGATTATGCTAATGAGGGAATCTCACACTTCCAAGATCATTGGACATTTTGAAGTAATGAAGATAGTGAAAAATTTGTAGAGGTACATGTACTAGTCAAAGATGCAGGAGTAGGTGGCAAAGTTTGTTAGGGGTTGTGTCTTGTGTTGCACTAGCAAGCCAAGCAATTGGAACATTGGGTTGTTTACATTGCTAATACCAAGAAGACCTTAGGAGAGCATTTACATGGACTTTGTTGGAGGATTCCCAATGTCACATAGAGACCATGACTATATGTTTTTCATGGTTGATTGCTTCAGCAAGATGTGTGTATTAATACCATGAAAGAAGACGAGATATTGTACAAAAAAGGCATCATTTGGTCATAGAAACAACAATATAGTTGATACAAATAAGGGGGAAACGACTAAAGATATGGAACATTTCAATCCTTGACCATGAAAAGATTATCAAGACATGCATTCCAGTTACCCATTTATTAGGGAATTAATTATGATATTCTAGTTTTTTAAGTAAGTGAAATTCTGCATCTATTATATTTTACCATTTTATAATTGTTAGTTAAGCATTGCATTATTATTACTTAATCAATAAATATTTATATTTTTAGTATGGTTTCTTAGCTTTGTTGAGATGCTCTCTTAATTTGATATTTTTATGAAAATTCATGTTAACTCTATTTGTGATGAATAAAATTTTTGAGTATTTTTATTAATTTATTATTAAACTCTTCAAATTTCCTAACCCAAATTAATACATATATAAAAGAAAAGAAAAAAGGACAGTGATATTTCTAATTTATTCTATATTTTCATATACCATTAAAGAAATTTCAAAACCAAATTATGTTCTTAATAATCTAACTCATCTTCTTAGTAATTTTTAACAAGGAAAACAAACTTTTGAATATCTTGACATTTCATTATAGAATCCATCTTACTTGTTTTTTAATAAAATGAATCATATGCAATATATTTTTTTTTATTATAAAAAAGTTATATAAATTAAAATTATATAATTTTTTAATAAATAAAAAACAAAATAATTATATGTAATATATATTTTTTATAAAAAAGATGATTGAATTAAAATTATATTTTTTTTCATAAATAAAACACATGTTTAGGTTACACAAACCTTTAAACCTTCATGATCGATAAACGTGACCTTTCATGCATTAACAAAAATATGCTTATGAATGAGTTTGATTTGTCGAGAAACAAATATTTTGACATCATTAATGACTGTAATAATGGTTTTAAATTATTTTAGCATTTTATTTATTTTTATAAGTTTTACATAAAATAATAATGAGTGTGATTTTATTATGTTGAATATTAATATATTAGATGATTTTTTTAATAAAATTAATGTATTTATTTTTTAAATTTAGTATTTAAATTTTTATTTTTTTATTTTATATTTTTTAATAATAAATAGAAAAGTATAATTAAATAAATTTTAGGTAGGTATATTTAACATGAAAATTTATTTACAAATTAAATAGAATAATAAAAATTGCTTTTATTTTAAGGATGACATTTTAGCACTAATTAATAAATACAATTTAAACATTTTTATTTTTTCTCATTTCTCTTCCATCAAATTCATTCATCACTACTCATCACATTACACTATTTTTGGAAATAATTCATGCATTTATGTCTTTTCAATTATGTCCCAAAGCATTGATATAAATGTTATCATTATGCTATCAATTATACTAATTTAAAATTTTTATTTCATTTATAATTTACAAAGTAGATGGACTCTTGTTTTCAAGCTAAAGAAAACTTTTCACACTAGTTAATAAATACAAAAACATTTTTTTTTCCTTTCATTTTCGTGCCTGTCAAATTTATTCATCACTACCTCTGACAATACATCACCAAGGCAAGTAATGCATTCATTTATGTATTTTCAATTTATGTCAACTTAAACATTTTCTTTTTCTTTCATTTCCCTCCCTATCAAATTCATTCATCATTACCCCTAACATTACACCACTCACGTATGCATTTATGTATTTTCAATTTATGTCAACTTAAACATTTTATTTTTCTTTCATTTCCCTCCCTATCAAATTCATTCATCATTACCCCTAACATTACACCACTCACGCAAATAATGCATTTATTTATGTCTTTTCAATTTATGTCCCAAAACATCTTACCTAAATATTATAATTATGCTATCAATTATACAAACTTAAAAACTTTATTTCATGTGGTAATTTACAAAGTAGATGAACTCTTGTTCCATGCATAAAAAAATGGTTCTCAACTCAAAGATCACTTTTTTGCATTAATTAATGAATCCATGAATTTAAACATTTTCATTTTCTTTCATTTCCCTCTCTATCAAATTCATTCATCACTGCCCATAACATTACACCACCCATAAAAGTAATGCATGCATTCATGTCTTTTCAATTTATGTCCGGAAACATTTGATCTAAATATTATCATCATGCTATCAATTATAAAAATTTAAAAAGTTTATTTGATTTTATAATTTTAATCATTCCTGTATAATCATCAAATTCTAGACTCACCTTTAATTAGTGATGAGGGGTTGCCTTTGAAAATTGCAATAAACATGTCACAATAATTTATATATGTGACACAAATACCTTTCAAGATTTGATATGTTTTACACTCCTTGATTTATCACACAAATTCTAGACTCACCTTTAATTAGTGATGAGGGGTTGCCTTTGAAAATTGCAATAAACATGTCACAATATTTTATATATGTGACACAAATACCTTTCAAGATTTGATATGTTTTACACTCCTTGATTTGGGAGTCATAAGAACAATGATGTGACTCATTTAACTTATTATCGTACTTATGTAATATGCTTAAAAAATATACAATATAAATAGTTTGGCATGTTTTTTTTAAGGTTCATGCTCATTTAGCATGTTCTTGTGATTTATCTTAGAATGTTACACGTGTATATTTCAATTTTAATGTCAATTTCTTATCAAAATATTTTATAATAGTTTTATTACAAAAATTTATATTTATAATTTAATGATGACTATAACATTACATATTTGTAAGGAAAAAATTTCAGTATGTCATGAATTTATGTGAATAAAGAACTTGTTTTTTATATGTTATAAAACCATATTGATTTCACTAATTAGAATATAAATGATGTGAAGTTGTCACATGTCATAATATTTGCTATATAAAACACAAATACCTTTCAAGATTTGTTATGTTTAACTTGTTTGATCTTGGGAGCCATAAGAACAATGACGTTTCTCATTTGAATTGTTATCATATTTTTATTATTTATTTAAAGTTATATAATCTTAAGTATTGGAATGTATATGTAAGTTTAATGTTCATTTAAGTTGTTTTTATTGGCATGATTTATTTTAGAATAATATATGATTATTGTAAGTTTAATGTTAGTTTGTTATAAAAAAAATTATAATGATTTTATGATAAAATTTTAAATTTACAATAATGATAATTACAAAATTATAAATTTAAGATGTATTAAAAAATTTACATATAAAATAATAATAATAAATTAAAGGTGTATATGAAAAAAATATTTTTATTTTAAATTTAAAAATATTAATATTAAAAAATTAGGTTGTTTAAAATGGTGAAGAGTTAATTTGCAACTTTCATAAACATGTGAAATATTATATATGCATAACACAAATACCTTTCAAGATTTGATTTGATACTATTGGATTTTGAGAGTCATAAAAATAATGATGTGATTCATTTGATTTATTATTATATTATTTTGACTTTGTTTAAAAATCACAAGACATGTTTTATTTTAATGATTATTTAGAAAGGTTTTTTTGTTATTATAATTTATTTTAAAATAATAAATATATATGTATATGGCAAGTTTAATGTTAATTTTTTATCAAACTTTTTAATAATGATTTGATTACAAAATTATAAATTTACAAATTTAATGTTGATTTCTTGTTAAATTTTTGTATAATAATTTGATTTATTTTTAAATTTACAATGTAATAATAATTATAAATTTACAATTATAAAAATATTAATATGTTATAAGTTTATATAAAATGATTTTCTTTTAAATATAAAAATACATAATATTATAAAAATAATTAGCAAATTAAAATATGAATGATGAAGAGTTGCATTTACAACTTACATCAAACATGTCACAATATTTGATATATACGCCACAATACCTTTAAAGATTCGATATGTTTGACATTACTTAAATTTGGGAGGCATAGCTCATTTTATTTGTGATGCTACTTTCATATTTTTGTTAAAAGTTGTATATTATGTAATAATTATTATGGATGACATGATTTATTTTAGAATGATATATATACCTAAACTTCAATGATATTTTTTTTATTAAAGTGTGTTATGTTGATTTGATTTCAAAATTTTTAATTTATAATAAAATTTTGATGACATGAATTGTTTTAAAATTAATTATATAGTGGTGGTTCATCATGAAAGCCCTATTTTTCACTACTTGTGCATCATTAATCACATACAAGGGCTCCCAAGGAGCAAATGTCCTCAGCAAGATTCGAACCCGGGTGGGAAGCACAATAACCAAATCTCCAAACCACCTGAGCTATGCCCAATGGACTCAAATAATATATATATATATATATATAATTAAAGTTTTATGTTGCTTTGTCTACAAAATAATAAATTTACAATGAAATGATGATTACAAAATTATAAATTTACAATGTATGGATAAGTTTGTATATGAAAAATTATTAATATGTAATAGATTTATGCGAATAGAGAATTTTCATTTTAAATAAACAATATTGGTATCACAAAAGTAGTTTGTTGACAAATTAGAATAGAGTGATGAGACGTTACATACTTCAAACAAACATTATTCTAAGATTTGATATATTTAACATTATTAAATTTTGAAAGTCATAAGAAAAATGATATCAAACATTATTCTAAGATTTGATATATTTAACATTATTTAATTTTGAAAGTCATAAGAAAAATTATATGAATCATTTAAATTTGGAAGTATAAGAAAAATGGTGTGACTCATTTAACTTATTATCATTGTTTTGTAATTTTTTATAATTTTTTAAAAGTTATATATAGTATAATTTTTTGGCATGTTTTTTAAGTTTAATGTTCATTTAACTTAAGCTTATTAACTTGATGTATATTAGAATGATGTATTTTAGAATGATGTAAATATGTATATGATGCATCTTAGAATGATGTAAATATGTATATATGATGTATTTTAGAATGATGTAAATATGTATATTGTAAGCATAGTGTCAATTTTTTTATAAAAGAGATTTATGATGATTTGACTACAATTTTTTTAATTTGCAATGTAATGATGACTACAAAGTTATAAATATACAGTGTATTGATAAGTTTGCGGAAAAATATCAGTATTTTATAGATTTATGTGAATAGAAGATCTTCATTTCAAATTCAACACAGATGTAACATAAAAATAATTTTTTTAACAAATTAAAATATGGATCCTTGGCATGATCCTAAATTATAATAGTTTCAAATATGGGGCTAAGGCATGGTGCTATTCATAAGCAATAAGCATATGATTGGTCCCATAAGCATATGATCAATCCCACTAAAGGAAGCCTCAATGATTACATATATGGAATGTTACCTTACTTGTGGATGTAATCTTAGTTGAAAGTGTTTTTTTGTCATTGAAAATGACTTAAACCTACTTCACAATGGCTAAGTTATTGTCTTCCCTTAATGTAAGGAAAAAAGTTAACTCACAAAGACCCAAGGACATGTGGAAGGAATGGTTGTTTGCCCCCTTATGAACTGTCAATGGGTTATTTTAAGTGGTCATGGTTTATCTTCACAACATGGTGTAGTTGCAAATTTGGGTCTTGAGATTATATCAATAGAGGCTAGGCTAGTAGCATTGAATATTGTATTATATGTGTTTTGCTACTCTAAACAAAAATACAATATGAAATAAAAATTTAGAGACTCGCTTCAAGAATAATGACAAATTATCCAAGTATAACATCAATATTTATTAATCAACTAATTACTTTTATCAATTTGTTTTTACTACTAAATAAAAATAAACTTTTCTATGAATTGTGGAGATTGTAAGTATGTGAAAAAAATTGTTTTATTAATTGTTAATTATTTTCTTAATTTGCCCAAAAGGTTGTTGATTAAAGATTTCATAGATTTAGAGTTTTATTATATGCCTAATTATTCCTACTTGATCTCAATCCAAATTAATCATAATTATTACTTGTTAGATAGATATTTTAAGAAAATAATAATAATAATTTGATAAAAGAATACCATGAATAAATATTTTCACCATATTTCCCTAGTTAACAACACATCTTTTTTGGATTTCCAAACATTCCCCAAAATTGAAACTTGGAATCAAATTTTATTTGTCACATGGTTAAGTTTCATGTTGGAATCAAAGTTTATTTGTCACATGGTTAAGTTTCATGTTGGAATCAAAGTTTATTTGTCACATGGTTAAGTTTCATGTTGGATTTATCTTATACTGAGGGGGGGGGGG
>LPNX010625180.1:247450-294756 GCA_001517045.1 Pseudotsuga menziesii
TGCACAACGACTAAAGAATAATTATATGTATATCTATAGATAAAATTAATTATTACATCAGTGGGAGAGTGCAATCTCCAAACATGATCACCAACTCATTTCAGGCGTCAACTTGATCCACAAGTAACACTCTGATAGTTACAGGCATTGATCTGCAATTTTTTTGATTTGCACAAGCACCAACTCATGAACTTCGGGCACCAACTTGAAAAGATGTTTGTCTAACTGCACAAACTGGTACTTGTAGCAATTAGGAACCAACCTATGGATAACTGCAACCTCCAATTGTTTCTTCAACTTCGACTGAATGGAAGCACCCACTCCCAAATTATATTTACCAACTACAACTGGAAGGAGGCTCCAACCCCCTGAATTTATTTTACTAGCTGCGACTCGAAGGAAGCTGCAACTCCCTATTCTTTGTCTCGTCCTGCTTCCCTGAGAATTTTTACCAACACCTACTAGAAGGAACCTCCAACTCCCTTATCCTTGCCCCTTCCTACATCCATTAAATATAAATAAGCGTGTATATCAAAGAACCGCAATATACAAATTACCTTGTCTGGAAACTGCAACCACTGCAACTCTTTTGATATGTGTCTTTCCTATGAATATATGTGTCAAGAGAGTCAATTGTTGTAATTGTGATGTGCAATAAAGACAACGATATATTCGATCTTTCTATAACACACAGTCTCTGCAGTTCCGTGGTATGTGTCTTTCACTAAGTAGAATCTTTGCACATCTTGAATACGAGTATCCTTCTATACAACACTCTCCTTGTTGTTTGTCATCTACTTATCTACAGACTTTGACTCTGTTTGAATTATTGAACCATTGATCTACAAGCAATGAGTGCAATTGATAAGGTAAAATTGTGCAATAGAATGGAATGAACAATGTGCACTGAACAAGACAATTTTCAGATAAAAGATGATCAGTAAATTACATCATTATCTTCATTAATCCCAACAGTATACAATGATGTTACATAAATGAAAATTCGAATCATGTGGATAAGATTCGAATCTACCAACTCAATCCTGAATGACTAGCTAACTAGAAGTGTATAAACCACTATCGGAGCTCATTAGTCTAACTCCATATGACTAATTCAGTCTCTCAATCAGTTAAACCAGTTAAGCTGGTGAGGTAGGTGAGAAATGGCTCCTACCCCCATGCAACCATGCAAGACTGGCACTAATTAAACTGGAGGACATCTAATTGAGTGTAAATGGAGCATAACTTAGCATAACTACCTACCAACTATAACCAACCGATGGAGGTTGGTGGTGGCACTCGGAGTGGATCCTAAAGTGTAGGGATTGGCACCAGTGGCACCCAGATGGCACCAATGGGGCACACTAGTGGCACCAATGGCACCAGCGGCACCAAACTCTAGCAAATGACTCCTAAGTTAGGCAAATGATCTAATAGACTATATTCGGAGAAGGGAGGATTATAAATCCTAACACCCTCCCTTAATGCTAATTTGGACAACTGTGGGCCCTGGAAACAAGGCCAAAAGTCACCCATTACAATCTAAAATAAATAAAAGCTGCTTAATAAACCGAGGAGATAGGGGAAAACCTCATAGGAAACCCCCCCCCCCTCAAAATAAGCAGGAACAAGAACTATGAATCAAGCCTTTACACCTAAAAGAGATCTAATAAAGACAAATCTCTTTTCTCTGAAGGACTTGGTGAATATGTCTCCAATTTGATCCCCTGTAGGACAATAATGCAGTGTGATAGTTTTGTCATGCACTAGTTCCCGGATATAATGCATGTGAACCTCAATGTGCTTTGTGCTCTGCTTCTGAACTGGATCATTGGAATTATTTAATTTACTTTGGTTGTCACAATAAATGTCTACTGAAGGCGATGTGTGAATCTCAAATTCTGTCAAGATTCCATGTAGCCAAACTGCTTGAATAGCTGCATTCCCAGCTCCCCTATACTTTGCTTCAGCTGAAGAGAGTGCAAGTGTTGCTTGCTTCTTGTTGGACCAACAAATTGGACCAAATCCAATCATAAACACAAATACTGAAGTGGATTTTCTATCATTCCCATCTTTGAGCAAGTATGAATCTGTGAATCCTATGAGATCAAGCTGTGCACAAGTTGCATAATGAATCCCATAATCTCTAGTACCATGTACATAGTGCAAGATACGCTTTGATGCCTTCCAATGCAGCTCATGTGGTTCCTGGATGTACCTAGCATCAGTACTCACAGTAGAGGATATATATGGTCTCGAACGTCTGAGATATAGAAGGCTCCCAATGAGCTATCTGTAAAGAGTGTTGTTTACCAATAGCGTAGAACCACCTTCCTCTAGCATGATGCCAGATAGGAAAGGAAAAGGGGTTTCCGTGCAGTCTTCCATGTGGAATCTTCTGAGCATGTCTAATGAGTATCTAGACTGTGAGATGATGATTGCCGAAGTCTTTTGACTTCCTTCGATGCCAATAAACTATCTTAACAGTCCTAGATCAGTCATAGCAAGTGCTTTGTTCAGAGTTGACTTGATGCTTCTCAATCCAGTAATAGAGCTGCTAGTAATGAGCAAGTCATCCACATACAAAACAATCAATAGAAAGGATCCTCTTTCTTCTGCGTGTAAAAATTGCAATCTCATTTGCATCTTTCAAATTTTTGTGACATGAGGAAGGCATCCGTTTTGGAATACCATGCCCATGGGGCTTGTTTGAGCCCATAGAGTGATTTCCTCAGTTTGCAAACTAAGGAAGGATACTCAATGTACCCCTTAGGTTGTTTCATGTATATCTCTTCCTTCAAGTCACCATGGAGGAAGGCACTTTTCACATCCATGTGATGTACCTCCCATCTCTTGGAAGCTGCAATTACCAAGACAAGTGTGATAGAATCCATTCTTGCTACTGGAGCGAATGTCTCATTATAGTCCAATCCTTGAACCTGTGAGTATCCTTTGGCCATCAATCGATCCTTGTACTTGGTTGTGGTTCCATCAAAGGCTATATATTTTGGGCTATAGGGAAGACCCGGGTTTTATACCTTTAACTTCGCACCAACAAAAGACCCACAGAGTTGGCCCTTTCGGCAACAACCTGCGAACATGTTGCAGTCTCACCTGAAACTGCTATGGGGTGCCGCAGAACCAGATTTCTGCAAGCAGAAGAGGGATATTACTGTACCTTTAGCTTTTAAACAGATTATAAATATGAATCACAGAGCTTAACATTCACTTATTTAGCTTCGCGGTTAGATAAACAAACAGTGCCTTGCGCAACCCTTTACTGGGAATTCACAGCGAAGTTATTATCTAGTAGTGATCTTTACTTATCAAATATATAGATATTAATGCAGGAAAGAACACAACAGAAACAACACACAGAACCACGACACAAGATATAACGTGGTTCACCCCCAGTGTAGGGGTTACGTCCACAGAACTATGTTTTATTCAAATTTCTACAAAAACCACAGTTCTGATCTGCGCACTCAGCTGCAGATCCCTTCAAGTCCTCAAAGCCGCGCACACAGCTGCAGGCCTCTGCGCACACAGCTGCAGATTTCCTTAATCACCCAAAACCCTCTGCGCACACAGCTACAGAGGTCGTCCACGCACATAGCTGGGACTTAACCTTTTCTTACAAAATAGCCTTAGCTTCGCATCAATTCATCTTACACAAAAAATCCTAACCTGACTTATTTACAAGAGTGCCTATTTATACAGCGCACTTATTACAAAACCATGGGCACCCCGAACCCTAAACCCTGGACTTAAACCATGGGTTTATTACAAAAAGAGGACTTTGACTCCACCCCGACACCCCTAAGACTATTTTGAGTCATACAACTTCCACAACAAAACCGCGGAGTTACCAAAATTAGGGACCGTTAAGGTGTGTGCCCCAACAGGCCCCTAAGACTCACCAGTGTCCCATCCCGGGGCACTCTACTGGTCTTCTGGCGGACGAAGTTTCTTTGCGAGGACGGTGAACTGAGTATTGAGACTGTGCATGATGTCGTCAGCTGCTTTCTCCTTTTCCACCAACTCCTGCAGTACTGCGGATGATGCTTTGCTGGCCTTTTCCTGTGCGAATGCATCATATTCCTTCAGAATTTTGAACTAGCTATCCACAGCAGTACTTAATTCCAAAGCCTCACTGACAAGTGGTTGTATAGAGTTTTCCAACTCTATTACGTTCACCCTGCATGACTCAATTTCCTACTGGAGTTCCTTGCTGCGCTTTACTTTGAGCATTTTCTCCATAGGTGGCAGAGTTTTAATTTCCGCTTTTACGGCATCCAATTCTGCCTGTCGCTGCTTGATGGTTTCTTGCAGCTGTCCTATTTCTGGATGTTCCTGCAGGGTGGTCCAGGCCTCGAAACTGTCTCTGAGCAGCTTTGATGCACTACCCACAATATCTGAAATTTTTGCTGCTGATGCTTGGATGTCTGCGCGGCGCTGTTCTTTGACCTCAGGTGGAGTTTCTGGAGGAATGCGCAGTTGAATCTCCGCGATCCGAGTCTCATGTGCTGCTTTGAGCTTCTCAATTTCACTGCGAGACTGCTGTGCGTAGTCTTTCAGCCTGACTAATCTTTGTTCTGGCTCTTCCACCAGCTGCACATCGAAGTCAGGAAGACTTTGACATGCTTCATCCAGAACTCGGACTAGTGTAATACGCTTTCGTTCGGCGTCCCTCTTTCTCTGCTCTGCTACCTCTAGCTGCGCTGTAAAGCCCTGCTGCTGAATTATGGAATTTTCTAACTGCATCTGCGAATATTGGTCTCGTTCCTGGATTTCTTTCATAATTGCTAACTGACAGAGGTGTAGCTCTGTCATGGGCATCTTAGTGTAATCTATTCCAACCTTCATGCTCATCTCCGCACGAGACGCTGCGTCAGTCAATATGATGGCTGCACTTGACACTTGTCCTTTGTTATCTCTGGCCGACCATTTCCTTAGGTCTGGTTGCGCACTGACTGGGGTGCTGCTGGCTGCAGTGCCAATCACTGATTTCGCTGCTAAGTCCTTAAGCTCCGAGATGTGCTTTCTACGTCGGTGATGGCATCCAGATGCGCAGGTGCAAACTCTGACCATTGTTTAGTGAGAACTTCGGTGGATTTTGACAAAGCCTCATCAAGCTCCTCACTTGTCAAGCCGGGCGCTTCATCGATATTCTTAGCCTTTGATGCCTTCGCTTTCTTGCGTGACTATGGTTTGTTTACTTCCTCTGCTTCCGGTGTCTTGCGCTTATGCCGCCTATTAGGGTCTGAGGTAGTGTTAACTGAGTATTCTTCTTCTTCTTCTTAATCTTCATTTCCACCATCTCCTCCCTGGTTGCTTTCAGTCTACTGCGACTCAGTTTGTTCGTCATTGTCTTCGAGGGGGTCTTGCTGCTGCGTGTGACTGGGGCCTGCGCCCATATCGGTGACAGGAGGGACAAGAATCTTACTTTTTGTTCCTGGGTCTTTTAACCATTCTGCCAGCCACTGCTGTACTACCACGAGGATGTCATCTTTAGTCACTACATATGGCAACTTAAACCATTGATGCTTCTTATCTGCGCAAGCCTGGATAAAAATATGGTGCATATCGGCCCTGAAATTGACCGCTCCATCATACTGAGAGAACAACTCATTACTGAGCCGTGGGGTGTTTATAATCTCATACAAGATACTCATCATATAAAAGGCAAATACATATTTTGTCATCTGTTGGTGGGTTTTATCCTGTGAAACCCACAACGATGCGTACCTGGCTGCGCCAGGCATGTGCGCCGGTACAGCAGCAAACTGTGCTTCAGTAGGTTCTTGCCATCCTACCAGTGCAATGAAGACAATCAACCATGAGTAGTGGAAGGGCCTACCTTTCTCCTGCGCGTCGCGAGCGTCTTCAAGGAATTCCTTCGTAAGATACGATGCCCAATTGTAGCTGTAGCCTTCGGCGCAGTTGATAGCAATTCTGATGACCGGGCCAGGCACTTCAGTTGGTCTGCATTTCCGCATAATTTTGCATGCTAAGAGCTCAGCTGCGAAGCGAATGTTCTGCTCTTGAATCGCGGAAGTGTGATACCCGCATTTCCCCTTCGTTAGGCCAAAGCGCTCCTTCATGCTTTGTGCGAGCTTCATATCTTTGTGCTTTGAGGGAAATTCTATCCCCGGATCAGGTCCTGCCATTGGTAAGCCTGTGATCCTATGAATGAGCTCACCATTAATAAGAATTTTCTTGTCGCCGATCCATAGGTAGTCGTCATGTACTAACGCCAGCAACTGCTTGACCACGATGGTGACTTGTGTGCTGCGACCAAAATGGGGAACATTGAGCATCTTCAGCAAACCAGCTAGATCCAAACCAGCAGCCCACTGTTTTACTTCCAATAAGGTCGCCCCAGTCTCTTGATATTTAACAAAGTGTAAGTATTGGGCTGGTGCGAACTGTGGAAACTTCCCACGATCATTCGTGTCGTGGTCGGCATACTTAAGCCGATCTATTTTGCCTGTCATCGTTTCGACTAGCTCCACACCCGGGGGCAGCGAAGGGGTGCATATAGTGAACTTAGCGTTCCGCCGAGGCGGTTTAAATCCTGGTCGAATAGGCTGAAGATATGGTGGTCGCTGCGGGGCAATGTCCTCATCCCCTGCAAGTGGGATCTCTGCTGAGCCAGGCGGATTCATCCCAAGATCCTCCAATGTTTTCCCTGATTGCTTATGTCTATCTTCATTCCGCTTAGAACGAACTTCAGGTTTAAACTGTTTCCTGGTAGATCATGTCTGCATTGGCGGGGTCAGTGCTGGTAGAGTCTCTTCACGGGCTGTAGGCTCCGGTGGGGGGGCGAAAATGTTTTGCAGACCCGTCTGTTCAAATTCTCTTAATAATTCCTGGAGTTCACGATCAGCTGACATGGGTTCAATTGTGAAACTCAAGGAAATGTGGAATACGATTTCCCTGTGCCCGGTTGTCTTCATATACAATCTATCGACCAAATCTGCCATAAATGTACATTGAAGGCGCCAAATCTGACAGAGGTCCTGTTGCCACGGCGCTAGATTTCGGCGGATATCATTAGGACAGGAAATTAAGGCAATTAAAGTACTGGCACCGCCAAATCGGCAGTGTTCCAACGGTCGGCTTTTGGGCTGCAGCGCAGCCAGGTCTGCAGCTGCGTCACAATAAGGACCATCGACACCATATTGAATTTCGGCACATCCTGACAAATTCTGCGACCAAGCTGTGAGCTTCGATCCCGCAGGTTGGTACCTGGTGATTTCTTTGTCACCAAACCTATTAGCGTGCCGAGGCCCGACCTCCGTATACCAGTTCTCTGCTATCGGTGCCCGGATATGTACAAGCCTATGTGCCCATCGAGGTACATGTTTCCATGCTTCGTAACAGTGCTCCAAGTGTTCTTGCAGTCCATTCTACCCATCGAAACTGCTGCGCACCTCCTGGAGCTGATCCACAAATCTTAAGCGAAGAGATTTCTGACAAGCTTCCCAACTAGGAATGTACTTCTTATGGTTATCCCTCCATCTTGTTGCGGTGGCACGGAATGCTGAATCCAGAGTCTCCCGTGTCTGTGAATCCGGTATCTGTTCTGAGAATGTCGCACTAAACTCTGTTGGGTTTGTCGAACCATCAAAAACGGGTAAGGCTCTTGTAAGCCATCTGAGAGACTTGGTAATTCTGGCACATCTGTGTCCATGGAGCTCATGCAATCGGTTCTGCCAATTCTCTAAACCATCATCTGAGTCCGTCATACAGGAGCTATCACACTGTCAATCCATAATACCTTCGGCACTGGGGTCAATATAATCTTCTTCCTTCACTGCGATGTTATAGATGTGCTCCAGAACATCCTGATCTTCATTTCTGAGTGGTTCTGTGTATCTTGCTCCTTCTGAGGGATCCAGTGGTACGATGACTTGCAACTCTTTCCCTTCGAAAATCATTTGTCTCTTCTTAAGTTTAATAACTGCAGCATTTGCCATTGCCCACTCAATACCTAACAAGGCTGGATAGGGATTGTTGTCGTCAATGATCTCAATAACTTCGAAGTCTGCTATTGTACAGACTCCATCAATATCTACTGGAACATTAGGAAATCGTCCTAGGGGGCACAATCTTCTGTTAATTGGCTAATCTCAACTATATAGGGGACTAGTCAAGGGTAGGTTTTCCCATTTGTTCCCAGGTCTGCTTGGTTAGGACATTGACTTCTGACCCTAAGTCCAAGATCACATCAGTCATCTCATACTCTCCTATCTGAGCGTTCAACCTCATTTCCCTACCAGTTCTTCTGACTCTATGAACAACTTTTGCCTGACCAGAACCATGCTGAGGTTCGCAGGAAGCAATAACTTTCTGCAACTCACTTAAAGCATTCTGATTTCTTAAAAGTTTCAGACAACTCTGTAAAAAGGAGGACAGTGTACTTACTTTATTCGTCGAAGCTTCGTGCGGCTGCGACTGCTGCTGATGTGGCTGCGTAGGTGCTACTGTTGTGCTAGAATCTACAAAATATTTCTTGGCTTCCATGAATGTCTCCTTTTCTCTTTCAATATCAAAGGCGGGGACTTTCATGGGGGCCTTACGAACCCAAGCCTCAGCAGGCTGTATATGCGTCGTAGCTCCACTTCTGGTAACAACATTGATGGTCGGGGCAGGACTTTGCTCGACGAAAATCATCTAAAGATTCTGAGTAGGTGCACTGTTTCTTTCCTGAATCTTAGCTATCAACTGCGGGAACTGCTCAATCACATGATCTACTGCTCGGAAATACCGACATGTCGTAGTCGGGTTCCGACAGTCACGAGCCAGATGTCCGGCCTGGTTGCAGTTATAACACACCACCTGACCACGACCTCTGCCAACCATGCCACCACTACCACAGCCTCCAAACCCACCTCTACCTCATGCATCACCACGGTATCCATAACCATCATTACTCTGTCCCTCATTTTGTACCCGATAGGCATCGTAGGTGCGTTCTCTCATGAGGTCATAACTGCGACACTCATGTTCATTATGTCCTACGGACTTACAGAATTTGCAGTAAGGGTTTTTGGGGACTTGCACATACCTCTGTAGCAGATAGAAATTCTCAGGTCGATGCTGGCCAGTTGTCTGACAGATCTCACAATATATAATGGTAGGGTTGAACGGGTTTGGCGCACCAGTATTCAGGTAATTTCTTACCACAGGACACTGTTCCTTGTCGTGACCTTCTGTCCGACATTGTGTGCACTAGATCTCTTCGCGACCGATTTTTCCTTTCTTCATACCGCGAAGCTCCAGAGCCATCGCTGCCAACTGCGCTTGGATTTGAGTGATACCAGAGTTATCTTTGATAGGCGCGGTTTCAAGCTTCATCGTGATTTCCAGAGCCTCCTGCTGGTCATCAACCTTCTGTTTCATGAGTGGAGTTCTGATATGCGGTAGCAACGCTGCAATAAACCATTCCTTGTGCTGCGTAGGTCCAATGGGGAAACTGACTTGGTCTAGCAGAACTTTGAATCTTTGATCAAAGTCCCACACTGATTCTCCACGCCTCTGCTGAATCTCTTTCAATTCAGTGATACACTGCGACTCGGATTTCGGCTTCTTAAATTCCTTTATCATTGCTACTTTTATATCAGCCAATGCATGGTTCTGAGTGCTGGAGAACTTCATGAACCAGGTCAGAGCACGGTCTCTAAAAGAAGTAACCAGTTGTGCTCTTTTTGTATCTGGATCCGTAATGGACTTAGCAGTCCACATTGCTTCACATAAAAACCAGAACTGTTCGGGATCCTCTGATCCAGTTCCTTTGAAAACAGGGAGCTTAATGTCGTCATGCATATGGGCCATCGCAGGTCTAGGGGGGGAGGGAGGGGGACTGGAAGTAGGCAGAGGGGAACTTACTGGGGTAGACTAACCTACGACAGGAATACTCGGGCTAGGGTGACTTTCATACTGCGACGGGTTCTCAGGGATAATAGGTCTTCGCTGCGGGTTACCGGAGGGTTTCCAATAGAAGAGGTTTCTTCGGGTTCTGAATCTGCAGGATTTACAGGGGAATACTTGGTATGCTGACCCTAGGAATAGGATCCGAAATCTCTCTTGTACCTTTTTCCACTTCGCAGCAAACCACTTTGCTCGTCGAAGGTATTTTCACTTGCAAACATAGGTTAGTAATACAAAATCTAACAGTCTGACTCAATGAGCAATATACCTTTTTCAGCTAATAGCATTTTAATTCTCAAACTAAATGAATTCAAAAACTTACCCCTTGGTCCTTTGAAAAACTACCGCTCGGCTTCACTAAAGGAAGTACTTGTGGCGATGGCGAACTCCGTCACAAATGCTTCAAGGGTTCGCGTTGTCCAGAAATCAACAGCTCAGGATATCTCGTTGTTTACCCTTTTCAGTATATGAATTCTCGCGGGGTTCCAAGCAGGAAACTGACATTCTTGGAAGTTCATCCTTCTCTCTGTTAACCTGGATAACCACTGGTGCAACTCTATGTGGATACTACCAAAGAAAATTTCATAAACATCACAAAAAGCATACCTTTGTAAAAAGTCGTGTGCACTTCGACGTGGATCTTTGTTCTCTTGCTCAGTGAATTTCAGATAAGTCTCATCAAGCCAATCACCGATTTCCTTCGCAGAGGGTCTCCAGAGCATAGCCCTCGAGGTACGACGTAAACCCCTCTTGAGAAGATACTGAGTTCAACCGGCAATGGAACCAATTTGTTGGGATTTAGGGCAGACCCGGGTTTTATACCTTTAACTTCGCACCAACAAAAGACCCACAGAGTTGGCCCTTTCGGCAACAACCTGCGAACATGTTGCAGTCTCACCCGAAACTGCTATGGGGTGCCGCAGAACCAGATTTTTGCAAGCAGAAGAGAGATATTACTGTACCTTTATCTTTTAAACAGATTATAAATATAAATCACAGAGCTTAACATTCACTTATTTAGCTTCGCGGTTAGATAAACAAATAGTGCCTTGCGCATCCCTTTACTGGGAATTCACAACGAAGTTATTATCTAGCAGTGATCTTTACTTATCAGATATATAGATATTAATGCAGGAAATAACACAACAGAAACAACACACAGAAATACGACACAAGATATAAAGTGGTTCACCCCCAGTGTAGGGGTTACGTCCACAGAACTGTGTTTTATTCAACTTTCTACAAAAACCACAGTTCTGATCTGCGCACTCAGCTGCAGATCCCTTCAAGTCCTCAAAGCCGCGCACACAGCTGCAGGCCTCTGCGCACACAGCTGCAGATTTCCTTAATCACCCAAAACCCTCTGCGCACATAGCTGCAGAGGTCGTCCACGTACACAGCTGAAACTTAACCTTTTCTTACAAAATAGCCTTAGCTTCGCATCAATTCATCTTACACAAAAAAGCCTAACCTGACTTATTTACAAGAGTGCCTATTTATACAACGCACTTATTACAAAACCATGGGCACCCCGAACCCTAAACCCTGGACTTAAACCATGGGTTTATTACAAAAAGAGGACTTTGACTCCACCCCGACACCCCTAAGACTATTTTGAGTCATACAACTTCCACAACAAAACCGCGGAGTTACCAAAATTAGGGACCGTTAAGGTGTGTGCCCCAACAATCTTTGTCTTGTAGACCCATTTGCACTGAACAAGTCTCCTCCCTGGAGGTAAGGAGACAAGTTCCCAAGTTTTATTGTCATGTAGTGAATCAAATTCCTCATCCATAGCTTCCTGCCATATAGGATCATGGAAAGCTTCCTTCAATGTTTGAGGATCTGACCCCGACATCATGAAGCACCTCTCACGGAGAAGTGGATATGTGTGGGATAGTGAAACACTCTCTTTCTGATACTGGGACCTCGTTCTTCTCTTATCATGTGGATTCCCAGCACCATCCCCAGCTTCTTTAATGAGTTGTTGAGCCCATTTAGGCTGTTGAGATGAAGTGGATGTTGGATCTAGATCTAGATCTCTTTAAGGTGTAAACTCAATATCAAAATCATGTTGGTCTTCCTATTCCTCTTCCTCTTCTGAATCTGAAATGTTAGACAATAAATATGTATCTGCAATAGGAAGTAAAGGAGTTTTCATACCTTTATCTGCTTCGAATAGAAGTTGTGATTGTATTGAATCTGAGTATGGCATGAAATGAGAGAATGCATATGCCTTGGAGGCATGATCTGCAATTCCTTTTGCTATAGTCTTCCGAGTTGATATTTATGTGATCTCTACTAATTTAGGTTGAAATACAACTTGCTTTGGCGAGCCAGTGTGAGTCATCTGATATACAGATAACAAATTTGCTGCAAGAGAGGGAACATAGAGAACATTCTTGAAATCACCATGCTGGATTTTAATGGAACCTCTTCCTGCTACTGGGATCTGAGAGTCTTCACCCATATGAATAGTAGGTCCTCCTATGAGATTGAAAGTGGTGAAGGATTCCTTGGAGGAAACCATGTGGTTGGATGCTCCATAATCTATCAAGTAAGTTTTCAATCGAGTGAGGCCAGCCTTCAAGGCATGGCACCTCTCATGATCTTTTGTTGGTTATCCAGCATCAGACTTCTTTACTCTTTGTGGAAGAGCAATATGATTCTGTTTAAGGAGTGTTGAGAGTTGGTCGATTTTCTTCTTCATGCACTGGATTTTAGGATGAAAGCCTCTCATATAATAAGGACACTTAGTCTTTTCAAACTTTTTCTTTTTCTTGGAGCTCGAGGCTCCTTCGGAAGAATTTTGACTCCCTTTTGGCTTTGAATCAGAGGATTTTGGATCCTCTCCCTTGTGCTTCCCTTTATCTTGCACAGTTATTGAGTCCGACATCAGAAGATATTGATTCTTAGAAGTTTGGAGGACTCCCATTTGAGCCAACTTATCCTGCTCCTGTATTAAAGACTCGACAAAGCCATCTAGTGAAGGCATCTTCCAATTGGGTATGGAAGCTCTTCTGAAATGGAAGGTAGAGACCAAGACAGAGTACTCTGAGGCAAGCTTGCTCAGTATCGATAGAACCAGTTGTTCATATTTCCTCTCTATTACACATTGCTTACACTACAATTCTAGTGACTTGAATTTTGTGAAAAACTGCCGAATAATTTAGAAATTGTTGAGCTGCAATGCAATTAGCTCATTCTCCAATATGTGCCCTCGAAGCTCATCTTGTTTTCTAAATAATGATTCAAGATTATCCCAAGCTTCTTTAAGAGTCTTCAATCCCTTAAGGTGGAAGAGAGGATCCCGAGAGATGTGAGTGCATAGGAATCCAAATGCTTCACCCAACCAATTCATTTTTTCTCAGTAGGATGATGAGGCTCTGTCTCTCTGCCCATAATCATCCTAAACATGCCAAGCTTGCACAAGGAGACCTTCATATCTTCCCTCCAATCAACATAGTTGAAGGTGTAAGGATATGGGGTATAAGAGCTGTAGAATCCATCAATTTTCCTTCCAAACATTCAATTCTTCAATCAATCTACGTAGTACTTGTAAGTATCACTGCAAAAACCAAAAACAATTCGCAATCATGTCAGAATCAAGCCTTCCATATTGACATGTACACTTTCTTAGGGTCCGTCACACTTGTAGAGACTTCTCTAGATGAACCCAAAGTTAGCAATGCACACTTTGTAGGATTTATGTGGAAACCCAACTGCTTCTGGTGTACAATGGAGATCAGAAAGACTTTCTTCTAGCTTGAACAAGGCTCTGATACCATGTTTGAATTATTGAACCATTGATCTACAGGAAATGAGTGCAATTGATAAGGTAAAATTGTGCAGTAGAATGGAACGAACAATGTACACTGAACAAGACAATTTTAAGATAAAACTGATAAAAGATGATCAGTAAATTACAACATTATATTCATTAATCCCAACAGTATACAATGATGTTACATAAAGGAGAATTCAAATCATGTGGATAAGATTCGAATATACCAACTCAATCTTGACTAACTAGCTAATTAGAAGTGTCTAAACCACTAGCTAATCAGATCTCACTAGTCTAACTCCAGATGCCTAATTCAGTCTCTTAATCAGTTAAACCAGTTAAACTGATGATGTAGGTGAGAAATGGTGCCTACCCCGATGTAGCCATGCAATACTGGTGCTAACTGAATTGGAGGACATGTAACTGAATGTAACTGGAGCATAAATTAGCATAACTACCTACCAACTCCAACCAATTGATGGAGGTTGGTGGTGGCACTCGGAGTGGCTTATAAAGTGTAGGGATTGGCATCGGTGGCACCCAGATGGCACATTGATGGCACCAATGGGGCACATTGGTGGCACCAAAATCATGGTGGCACCGAACTCTAGCAAATGACTCCTAATCTATGCAAATGATCTAATAGACTATATCTCGACAAGGGAGGGTTATAAATACTAATAGGATTCGCTACATAAAACTCTTTCTGCGATCAACAATCCATTGATACCCCCAAGAAAATGAAGCTTGTCCAAAATAGATTATCTTCAACTCTTCATTCTACAAGCTTAATTCAACACATCCATCTCTTTCTTATTTATACTCTTCCTAGCTCAAGAGATGTATCCACTTGTTGAAGGTTCTTATCCTTGAATAACACCCCCACTTGTTTGCATCTTGATCAAGTTATGATCTGCATCGGTGTGCCACTTATTGCAATTCAGCTTTGTGGGGTTGGAAACACATATGCCAACTTCTTTGTGGGACTTTTGCATGCAAGTTCATATCTCATATTCTTCATCATAAGTCTCATGCCACATGCCATTTTCTTTATGGGACTTTTACACACAAGTACGTATCGCATCTTCTTCATAAAGTCTCGTACCAAAGTGGTATTTGCACATATCTTCCATTTTTCTTATTCTTATTTCAAGGTTTTTATATGTGCACATATGACCAGTGTGATCGTGGGATCTTTGCTCTTGTTATACTTCCACATTATTCCATATGTATTTCTTCAAACTGGCTTTGTGTGAGGATGTCTTCATGCTCTTTAATCGTCTTTGATATCACTTATAGCACATATATTCAACATTTATCCTTTGGCATCAATTTATCCTTTAACATCAATTTCAACATATGTCTTTTGACATCAATGATAAGTTCAACAATCAATCCTTTGACATCAATGACAATTCAAGTTGAACAATCTCCCCCTTTGGCGTTGATATCAACACCACCTTATCACAACACAAACTTATCATAAGTTCCCCCTAAAAGTGAGCTCTTCTTCTGTGCGCAAAAGGATCCCCTCCTGATTATGCCTTTGGTTTTTTTCTTTGATCTTTTGTGCAAATCTATCTTCGAGTTTCTGGGGGGGGTGAATCAGAATAAGCGCAGATATAGAACTATTTCACAATTAAACAATTTCCACCAGTCAAAACTTTTCAGCAAAAACAAGGATAATTGCGCACAATGACTAAAGAATAATTATATGTATATCTATAGATAAAATGAATTATTACATCAGTGGGAGAGTGAAATCTACAAACATGATCGCCAACTCATTTCAGGAATCATCCTGACCCACAAGTAACAATCTACTAGTTACAAGAACCGATCTACAACAATTTTGATCTGCACAAGCACCAACTCATGAACTTAGGGAACCAACCTAAAAAGATGTTTTTTCTAACTGCACAAACTGGTATTTGTAGCAATCAAGAACCAACCTATGGATAACTGCAACCTCCAATTGTTTCTTCAACTTCGACTAAATGGAAGCATCCACTCCCAAATTAAATTTACCAGCTATAATTGGAAGGAGGCTCCAACCCCCTAATTATATTTACCAGCTCCGACTAGAAGGATGCTCCAACTTGAATTTATTTTACCAGCTGCGACCAGAAGGAAGATGCAACTCCCTGTTAGGATTATTAATCCTCCCTTTTCCAATTTGGTCATATGTCTAAATCAGGATTCATGTCTAAATCAGGAGTCCATCTAGTCTATTTATAGTCATTAACACCATTGGGTCCACTTGGCCTAATTGGGGCACATGTTTCAGTTACTAAAGTGTGGGGAACACTAATTGAGGCTTACTACCACTGATTGCACTTGATTGCATCAGTTTAGGAGCCTCCTAGACCAATCCCTACAATTTAGGAGCCACTGGGAGTGCCAAAACCAACCAAGGTCAGTTCAGTTCAGTTGATGACTAGTCAAGCTAAGTTAGGAGTCAGTTACATTCAGTTAGCGCTAGGTTTACATGACTGCACTCAGGAAGGGTGCATTTATCACCTACCACAATCAGTTAGCCTTAGTCAACACTAAATGTAACACTTTATTTGTGTTTTAGAGATCCGATGAACTCCGGTTATGGTTTAGACAAGGTCAGTTAACTATTGAGTCCTCCGATAGTGATTTAGATAAGGTCTTAGTTACCTACAGTCAAGTAGAGTCAATCAATTCGAATTTCCTCATGTGGATTCGAATTTCATGTGGATATTAAAGCCATTGTACTTCATTGTAATTATTATCTGATTACTTTTTTTATTAATGAAAGCATTCACAGCTGCAAGCCATTTTTGCACTATTTCATTCTTCAATTGCTGAGTAAATTATGTGATCTATTTTGTGCGTTGTTTGTTTGTCTACAGATCTATGTGCTCAATTTAATATGGTATCATAGCCTCGGCGGACAAGACACCTCTCCTCCTCAGATCTCCAGCTGGAACATTTTTTTTGAGCAAATTGCTCCTTCCAGTACTGCACCAGAAGCGGAGAATTTACCACTTAATATCCCAAGTTAGGAAATTGTTGATCATGCTTGCTTGATCAACTATGCTGGGTGTGAAGGAAATTCCAAAAGTGCAGACTGTCGACCTTACTTTGTATGTTTGATTGTGTGACAGGTTATCATCTTTTCTTACAACATCCGCTACAAGCAGCTCTTTCTTCTCACTGGATTCGCTATAGTAGCTCAGTCCTTCTTACTATTAAATTGAGCACATAGATCTGTGGATAAACACACAACTCACAAAATAGATCACACAATTTACTTAGTAATTGATGAATGAAACAGTGCAAAAATGGCTTGCAGTTGTGAATGCTTTCATTAATAAAAAAGTAATTGGATCATAATTACAATGAAGTACAATGGCTTTAATAGCCACATGAAATTCGAATCCACATGAGGAAATTCGAATTGATAGACTCTACTTGACTGTAGGTAACTAAGACCTTGTCTAAATCACTATCGGAGGACTTAATAGTTAATTGACCTTGTCTAAACCATAACCGGAGTTCATCGGAGCTCTAAAACACAACTCAAGTGTTACATTCAATGTTGACTAAGGCTAACTAACTGTGGTAGGTGAGAAATGCGCCCCTCCTGAGTGCAGTCAAGTAAACCTAGTGCTAAATAAATGTAGAGGGCTAGAACTGAATGTAACTGACTCCTAACTTAGCTTAACTAGTCATCAACTGAACTGAACTGACCTTGGTTGGTTTCAGCACTCCCAGTGGCTTCCTAAATTGTAGGGATTGGTCTAGGAGGCTCCTAAACTGATGCAATTAAGTGCAATGACTGGCAGTAAGCCTCAATTAGTGTTCCCCACACTTTATTAACTGAAACATGTGCCCCAATTAGGCCAAGTGGACCCAATGGTGCTAATGACTATAAATATACTGGATGGACTCCCGATTTAGACATGACTCCTGATTTAGACATATGACCAAATTTGGACAAGGGAGGATTAATAATCCTAACACCCCCCTTGAATGCTAACTTGGACAATATGTGGGCCCTGGTAACTAAGACCATAGGACACCCATTACATCAAGTAAAATAAAGTAACTGCTTAATACAAGGAGCTAGGGAAAAAACCACATGGGAAAAAAAGCCCCCTCTATTTAAGTAGGTAGAATCAGGTCTCAAGTTTGAAAAACTTGAAAATATGTTGTTGCAATCTTCATCTCTATGAGGTAGCGAAGCGACATGCATGGTGTGCTATGCATAGGTATTCTAGGGCCCGGCATGTAGACTTCTCCTTCTTCTCCAAAAATGATGATGGAAGGAAGGAGGAATGTAACGTTTGTCTCTTGCTGAATGAAGAGGTGTATGATCATATCCATTCTTTTGAATGTAGTGAGACTAAGCCCTTGCCATATAACATTTTACAGGGAGTCTATTGCATCTCCCTGAAGGAGGTAAGATAGCATGACATAGTGCAAGGGTCTTTTCTTTCTGAGTGTCAAGTGAGTTTCCAGTCATCTTCCTAGATTCTAGTTTGGAAGTAGGGACTGAATCTAGATCTGAGTCACCCTGAATCTCAAGGTCATAAACTGATAAAGATGGATCTACAATACTAGTAGAAGTTGTAAAAGAAGTAGATGCAATGATTTTACCTTCCCTTGCAAGTGGCTGCTGAGAGTGCACTGGTTCTGAAGGAGGCATGAAATGTGAGAACTCATATGCTTTTGAAGCATGATTTGCAGTACCCTTTGCTATGATGCTCCCAGTAGAGATATCTGTGATCTCCACTGAGTCAGGACCAAAGATCACTTGCTTTGGAGATCCAGTATGGGTCATCTGATAGACAGATAACAGGTTTGAAGCTAGGGAGGGAACAAATAGCACATCTTTGAACCTTCCATGTTCAAGTTTGACAGAGCCCTTCCCCTTTGTTTTGAATTTAATGTTATTTCCCATCTGAATACTAGGACCATCAAAGGACTGAAAAGAAGAGAATGATTCTCTAGATGCAGCCATATGGTTGGAAGCTCCAGAATCAATGAGGAAGACATGTGATGATGTGCAGTAAGCCTTCAGTGCATGGCCTTTCCTTTGGTATTCTTCATCTTCTTCTTCTTCAGAGTCATCCTTCCTTGCGCTAGCAGGTAAAGAAAAGTTATGTTTCTTCAAAAGAAGAGCCATTTCATCAAGTTGGCTTCTCATACAGGAGCTTTCTGAATGAAATCCCCTTCCACAGTAAGAGCAGAGGACCTTTCCTTTGCCATTCTTCTTGCTTCTCTTCGAACTTGAAGGTTCTTTTGACCGCTCTTTCTTCACAGGAGACTCATCCCTTTGCTTCCCTTTGTCATTCGCTACCTTATCTCCTCTTGCAACCAAAGCTATATCTTTGGGAGATCGAATGATCCCCATTTGGATCAATTTATCATTCTCAGAAATAAGAGATTGGATGAAGGCATTAAGAGTGGGCATCTTCCAATTTGGAGTAGTGAGACTTACTGTTTGGAAGGTGGATACAAAGACTGAGTAGTCTGCATTGAGCTTTGTGAGAATGGAAAGGATGAGCTAATCTTCATCCTTCTTCACTTTGCATTGCTTCAACTAATATATCAGGTTCTTGAACTTTGTGAAGAATTCATTCAGAGATTCAAAATTGGATGGATTGAGAGTAATTAGATCATTTTCTAGCTGATGGATCCTCATCTCATCATGCTTATCAAATAAGGAGGCAAGCTTGTCCCAAAACTCCTTGGGAGTCTCCAAGTCTTGGATGTGAAATCGAAGATCTATAGAGACTGAGGAGAGCAAGTGTCCATGGGATTCATCAAACTTGTTCATGTACTTAGCTTTGTATTTATCTGATTCTGGCTCTTCCTTTGTTTCTTCTATTAGTCTGAAGAGATGCTTGGTGTGGAGAATTACCACCATGTCATCCTTCCACTGGTGATAGTTGAAGGGAGTGAGAGGCTCCACTGGATGAGCCATTTTGAATGTAGTAAGAAGGACCGAGCTATTGTAACGAATGCAGTGAGAAGAAGAGGCTGCTTGTAGCGAATGCTGTAAGAAAAGCTGATAACCTATCACACAATCACACATACAAAGTAAGGTTGACAGTTTGCACTTTTGGAATTTCCTTCACACCCAACATAGTTGATCAGGAAAGCTTGATCAACAATTTCCTAACTTGGGATATTAAGTGGTAAATTCTCCGCTTCTGGTGCAGTACTGGAAGGAGCAATTTGCTCAAAAACAATGATCCAGCTAGAGATCTAAGGAGGAGAGGTGTCTTTTTAGTTGAGGCTCTGATACCATATTAAATTGAGCACATAGATCTGTGGACAAACACACAACTCATGAAATAGATCACACAATTTACTCAACAATTGAAGAATGAAACAGTGCAAAAATGGCTTGCAGCTGTGAATGTTTTCATTAATAAAAAAGTAATTGGATCATAATTACAATGAAGTACAATGGATTTAATAGCCACATGAAATTCGAATCCACATGAGGAAATTCAAATTGATATACTCTACTTGACTGTAGGTAACTAAGACCTTGTCTAAATCACTGTCGAAGGACTCAATAGTTAACTGACCTTGTCTAAACCATAACCGGAGTTCATCATAGCTCTAAAACACAACTCAAGTGTTACATTCAGTGTTGACTAAGGCTAACTGACTGTGGTAGGTGAGAAATGTGCCCCTCCTGAGTACAGTCAAGTAAACCTAGCGCTAACTAAATGTAGAGGACTAGAACTGAATGTAACTAACTCCTAACTTAGCTTAACTAGTCGTCAATTGAACTGAACTGACCTTGGTTGGTTTCGGCACTCCCAGTGGCTTCCTAGATTGTAGGATTGGTCTAGGAGGCTCCTAAACTGATGCAATCAAGTGCAATCAGTGGCAGTAAGCCTTAATTAGTGTTCCCCACACTTTAGTAATTGAAACATGTGCCCCAATTAGGCCAAGTGGACCCAATGGTGCTAATGACTATAAATAGACTGGATGGACTACTGATTTAGACATGACTCCTAATTTAGACATATGACAAAATTTGGATAAGGGAGGATTAATAATCCTAACACTTACTGCATTCAAAATGGCTCATCCAATAGAGCCTCTCACTCCCTTCAACTATCACCAGTGGAAGGAAGACATGGTGGTAATGCTTCGCACCAAGCAGCTCTTCAAACTCATAGAAGAAATAGAAGCAGTGCCATCTTTAGATAATTACAAAGAAAAGTACTGGAATAGGCTTAATGAATCCCATGGATACTTGTTCTCCTTAGTCTCTATAGATCTTCGATTCCACATCCAAGGATTGAAGACTCCCAAGGAGGTTTGGGACAAGCTTGCCTCCTTATTTGATAAGCAGGATGAGATGAGGATCCATCCGCTAGAAAATGATCTGATCACTCTTAATCCATCCAACTTCGAATCACTGAATGAATTCTTCACAAAGTTTAAGAACCTGATATATCAGTTGAAGCAATGCAAAGTGGAGAAGGATGAAGATCAGCTCATCCTTGCCATTCTCACAAAGCTCAATGCAGACTACTCAGTCTTTGTATCCACCTTCCAAATAGTAAGGCTCAATACTCCAAATTGGAAGATGCACACTCTTAATGCCTTCATCCAATCTCTTATTTATGAGAATGATAAATTGATCCCAATGGGGATCATTCGATCTTCCAAAGATCTAGCTCTGGATGCAAGAGGAGATAAGGTAGCGAATGACAAAGGGAAGCAAATATATGAGTCTCCTGTGAAGAAAGAGAAGTAAAAAGAGCCTTCAGGTTTGAAGAGAAGCAAGAAGAATGGCAAAGGCAAGGTCCTCTGCTCTTATAGTGGAAGGGGCTTTCATTCAGAAAGCTCTTGTATGAGAAGACAACTTAATGAAATGGCTCTTCTTTTGAAGAAACATAACATTTATGTACCTTCTAGCGCAAGGAAGGATGACTCTGAAGAAGAAGATAATGAAGAATACCAAAGGAAATGCCATGCACTGAAGGCTTGCTGCACATCAGCACATGTCTTCCTCATTGATTCTGGAGCTTCCAACCATATGGCTACATCCAGAGAATCATTCTCTTATTTTCAGTCCTTTGATGGTCCTAGTATTCAGATGGGAAATAACAGTAAAGTCCAAACAAAAGGGAAGGGATCTATCAAGCTTGAACATGGAAGGTTCAAAGATGTGCTATTTGTTCCCTCCCTAGCTTCAAACCTGTTATCTGTCTATCAGATGACCCATACTGGATCTCCAAAGCGAGTGATCTTTTGTACTGACTCAGTGGAGATCATAGATATCTGTACTGGGAGCATCATAGAAAAGGGTACTACAAATCATGCTTCGGAAGCATATGAGTTCTCACATTTCATGCCTCCTTCAGAACCAGTGCACTCTTAGCAGCCACTTGCAAGGGAAGGTAAAATCATTGCATCTACTTCTTTTACAACTTCTACTAGTATTGTAGATCCATCTTTACTAGTTTATGAGATTGAGATTTAGGGTGACTCAGATCTATATTTAGTCCCTACTTCCAAACTGGAAGCTAGGAAGATGACTAGAAACTCACTTGACACTCAGAAAGGAAAGACCCTTGCGCTATGCCATGCAATCTTACCTCCTTCAAAGAGATGCAATAGACTCCCTATAAGATGCTATATGGCAAGGGATCAGTCTCACTACATTCAAAAGAATCGATATGATCATACTCCTCTTCATTCAGCAAGAGACAAAGGTTACATTCCTCCTTCCTTCCATCATCATTTTTGGAGAAGAAGGAGAAGTCTACATGCCAAGAAAGGTCCTCTGCTCTTACAGTGGAAGGGGATTTCATTCAGAAATCTCTTGTATGAGAAGACAACTTGATGAAATGGCTCTTATTTTGAAGAAACATAACATTTCTGTACCTGCTAGCACAAGGAAGTATGACTCTAAAGAAGAAGAAGATGAAGAATACCAAATGAAAGGCAATGCACTGAAGGATTGCTGCACATCAGCACATGTATTCCTCATTGATTCTGGAGCTTCCAACCATATGGCTGCATCCAGAGAATCATTCTCTTCTTTTCAGTCCTTTGATTGTCCTAGTATTCAGATGGGCAATAACAGTAAAGTCCAAACAAAAGGGAAGGGGTATATCAAGCTTGAACATGGAAGGTTCAAAGATGTGCTATTTGTTCCCTCCCTAGCTTCAAACCTGTTATCTGTCTATCAGATGTGCCATACTGGATCTCCAAAGCGAGTGATCTTTGGTCCTGACTCAATGGAGATCATAGATATCTCTACTGGGAGCATCATAGAAAAGGGTACTGTAAATCATGCTTCAAAAGCATATGAGTTCTCACATTTCATGCCTCCTTCAGAACCAATGCACTCTCAGCAGCCACTTGCAAGGGAAGGTAAAATTATTGCATCTACTTCTTTTACATCTTCTACTAGTATTGGAGATCCATCTTTATCAGTTTATGAGATTGAGATTCAGGGTAACTCAGATCTAGATTCAATCCCTACTTCCAAACTGGAAGCTAGGAAGATGACTGGAAACTAACCTGACACGCAGAAAGGAAAGACCCTTGCGCTATGCCATGCAATCTTACCTCCTTCAAAGAGATTCAATAGACTCCCTCAGGGATGATTTTAGGGGTGAATTTTAAGGGGTGCCCAAAAAAAGGTGGGCGAATTTTTAATATTAACATGGTTTTTTTTTAATTTAATAAATTAGCCCATATTTTATTTTATATATAATTTCCCTTGACTAAATAGCCACCACGATTAACTGTGAAAATTAATAAAATCTAATTTAGCCAACCCGTCGATGGGGAAAATTGTGACAGTCGCCCCAATTTCTTCTGTAATGGAGGTGAAATCGCCAAAAATTTACAGTTTTGGAGGATAAATGGAGATGATTCACCCAAATTTATGGTAGATAGGTTAAAAATTTGGTATTTCGCCCCTATTTATGGATCTTTGGGTAAATTTGTTTTAGTTCGCCCTGATTTGCAGGCCCTGGATGTTCATCCATTGGGTATGGAGCAGCACAAGATTTGGGTCTGCTTCAGGTGAAAACGGATGGCACAGGTCTGCTACATCGATTTACTTCGAGAGTTTTCCTAACAAGGTTAGCCAAGAGACTGGGTTCATTGATTATGACAAGCTGGAGGAGAAAGCCTTATATTTCAGGCCTAAGCTTATTATCTATGGAGGTAGTGCTTATCCCAGGGACTGGGATTATGCTAGGTTCTGCACTATTGCTGATAAATGTGGTGCCATGCTCTTATGTGACATGGTTAGCATCAATGGCCTTGTCGCTGCCCAGGTGCCTTTGCTATTTTCGTTGACTTTCTTTGGAACAGTTACCAAGGAGTTGCTTCAACACTCCCACTTTCTGTAATGGTTGGATTCAAATTTTAGTTAATTTTGCAAAATACCTAATCTGAAAACAACCAATCAAGTTACCATATTTTTCAAAAGAAGGCTCTAGAACAAACAATTTCAAAATGGTGATTCGTTGCAAACTTCCATATAGCATTTCGAAGCATTAGACTAGGATGTAGTTCACATGGTAGAGCTCTTGCTTTGTAAGCGTATGTTTCATATTACTAACTTTTTTTACCTTGCGAGGTTCCCTGCCCGAAGATTTGCGTGTTTCCAACATATCTTTGAATAGCAAGTTCTCATATTATCTTAAAAAAAATTTCTATGAGGCAAATCTTCTACCTTGATCATTCTAGCACTTTGGAGGTCTCATATAGGGCAAAGGTTTCCAGCTTCTAAGATGGAAGAACCATTGTGTCTTTTTGTACTCTCCAGTGAGGAGAGGTTTGGTTGATTCCACCTGTACTACCCCCGGATTACCCATGTAGGTCCTCTAAGCCCTAAGCATTCCCTGTTGGACATTATCGGAGTTTGTATTAGGACTTTAATACTGATTGATGATGACGGAGATAGGTCCTCCACCTTCACATCTACATGTGGGGTGAAGTAGTGGTTCTCTTTTATATTTTTGTAGAGTGTAATCATCTTTAGTTCTTGCCAAGGTTTACCCCTTTCTATTCACTACTATTTTGATTTACATATGTATTTCTTTTGTCACCTAGGAGTTTCCTTGGCTTTCACTATTGTCGCTTGTCATACTCTCCAATCCCATTGACCTATTTTGATCACCTATGGACATCAACAAAATTATCTCATCTTTATCTAACCGAAGTTTGATGCTATAATAGTTACCATGTCATTAGGTATTGTAGGAAAGAAGAATAGACACCATTATAGAAAGCATCTATGCATTCATCCATACAATAACACTGCATTGTTCTATATCAAATGCAAATCACACAACATACAGTAATTTATTGGATTCTACTATAGCTTTAGAGTTTAGACTAGTACATGGAAGCAACACAGATACTCTATCTCATCTGTCACACTTTAAGGAATTATGTATATATATTCCATATAAAATATTTACAGAATATCAGTTACAAAGAAACAGATTGACTGTTTGTTTGTCTTCCAAAGCCACCTCAACATCCTGCAATTATAGCTGTTCTCTAACCTGCATTCTATGACTGACCTGGAATTGTTGCTTGCAGGTTGTTAATTTCTAGAGGTTCATTGATTTTTTTAACAATGCAACCCTTTCTGTCCCACATGTTTATCGATATTTTAGTATGAAGTTGATTTCAAATATGGCCTCAAAATTAATTGTCTCCATTTTTTATGGGGTCTATGTATGCCTCAGAGAACATTACATCTATGCTATTTAGTAACATACTTTCTTATATTTTAGCATAAGGTTGTTTGGAAATACAATGAGCTCTATGCAATCCTCGGAGAACTATACACCCATGCTATTTGAATATCATATTACAAGTTCAAAGATGAATCTTATTCATTTTCTATTTTCCATGGTACCATTGACTTTTGAATCTCTACACAAAAGTATCATAAAAGAAGTATGTGGGTGACAGGGAATGTGCTTTTTTGGAAGTACAATAGGCAAATGCCAAAAACATCATGTGATTTGTCAATTCTGTTTTTTTCATAAGAAAACTGTACAGACCAAAATAACTGTTTGGTGATTATAATGGTGGTTAAGATATTTGCATAACCTTTTTGTCATTTTATAGAGTTTAGCATGACCTATTCTATTTTTTGTGCTTAAGTGAAAACCCTTTACTCCTGTTGTTTGCTTGCACGTCTGAATATGTTTTTGATGGTTACTCCAACTGTTTTCACATCTAGAACCTTCAAAATGTTACTTCTAGATTAATATGTTGTAGGGTGTTTCATCATTCTTCACAAGATAGATTGCTTATGTCGTTGGACAGTAATAGTTTACGTCTATGCAACTTGGATGTAGCTATACAAGTTTGAGCTTTCAGGTATAATCAGGCTTCTATTAATATACTCACACATGGAATCATTGGACAAAATTATTGGACATATGGCATGTACAAGGAAGCATAAATGGATCTTTGGAGAGGACTGCACTGGTGCTGTTAATCACCAATCATTGCTTGAGGTAAGAAATCAATGCAAGTTCACAATAAGTGCATCCATGAAACATTATTATATTTTCAGAGTTGGTGATTTGGGTAGGTATTGTACCATTTCCAAAAGTGTAGTAAGCAGTCATGTTATAATCTCTCTTGAATGCTTAAGATTAATATAATTTAGATCACAGACGTACAACTTGTGTTTGGGTACCCATAATTGGCAGGTCTGAATGAATTAGAATCTCAGACTGTAAGGTTACAGTTATACTGTTATAATAGTTCTGTTTGAACTTGTAATTTTGTTGTAAGTGTTGACTTCATTTTATGATATGTGATTCCTTATGTACTTTAATTCTAAGTTACTAGGATACGGATTCGGATCTGGATCCGGATCCAGCTATGGATTCGCTAGATTTTTTAAAACCCAGGATCCGGATACTGCAGGGAAATGAGAAGTACAAACAAATATAAGTTATCGCCAAAAAAGAGAGTTCATGTACCATAACTTATAATTTGATAAGTTGTGATGTTGATAATTTTAAAAACCATTTCAGCATGAACTTGAAGCAGGCCATAATAGTGTTTTTGTGAGCCACATCCACATGTCCCTATCAACAGGGAATAAACAATAAAGTGGTTTTCTTGAATGCGATGGAAAGGCTATAGAACAGTGTAGGTGAAGTGAGAAACAACATAGTACATAAAGATAGATCATCCCTTGACAACAAACCTTGACCATAAAGATATATCAAATAAAAATGTTGAGAGCAGACCTTGATATTGATATATCAGAGTTCAAGAGCATATCTTGACATAAGGATAGATCAGACCTTGAGCAAGAATGGGGTTTATGCTTTTAGCCATTATGTGTTTAGGATTTTTTAAGTTTTTCATTAAAAAATAATTTTTTGGGGGGGATCAATGGGTCATAGAAGCATTGGAAGTTGCAGTATCTATTTGAAAATTTTAGGAATTGTTTGATTTTTTACATGATTTGTTTGAAAATTTTAGGATATTTTTTTTATTTTTCACAGGATACGTTTCCTTTTGCAAGGGATCCATTTCCATGGTGGATCTGAGGCGGATCCGATCCGGATACGTATGGGATCCGTGGATCCGCGGATCCTACACATTGGGGTGGTGGATCTGGTAACACGGCTTTAATTATACTTGTAGATGCATTTGTGTGTGTGTGTATTTGCATGGGTGGCACCATATTGAATTACATGGAGCTTTACACGGACCCCTTTTCTCTTGCATTCTATTTGATAACTAACTGGACCAAAAATAATAATTAATTATACTTTAAATAATTTGAGTATGCATTATCTATAAATGCAAACAATTGATTTTTTGTTATTAACTTATTTATCATTGTCTAATTATTGGTTCATAAAATTCACAGGCTAGATGGCAGAATCAATTTGCAGCTGGGATCAAGGTCTGTTTGAAAACTTCTTTGTTGGGGTGACATTTTTCCTTTGCTTCTATAGATGATTGAGTCAGCGAATGGATTTATTATCGATCTATTATATTAAAAAATGGCTTATTCTTTCAACTTTTTCCTCATTGTACCATGGTAAGTTGTTGCAATATTGATGTATTTACTTAACCTGGAAGAGTTACAAGAGGTAAGCTTCACAACTCAAAATGACTTTAAAATTGAACGTAATGTTAGTAAATCCTGTGTTGTCTATCCCATAACACCAAAATTGTAGACCATAGCCACACATTAATAAATGACAAAATGAAAAGAGTCTGCATACCAGAATCTTATAGGTATGTGAGTTGGACTCTACATATTGAAGTTTGCATATTGGAATTGTTGAAGGCTAAGCATTGGGAAGGTTTTTTTTGTTCAATTATCATCTTCTCAGTTATCCCCATTCATGTCTTAATTTTCCATATTTGATACCCTTGCTTCCTTTAACATCCCACCTTTGACGTGATTTGGAGTTAATTTTTTTAATGAGTGTTATGGAATTGCCACTTGTTTCATAGGACCTGAGATAGGCATTGTTATGGTCTTCCTCTTTGTTGGTATCCTATTTCCCTGTTTCAAGGCACACAGATTAAGTCTTTGTTGCTGACAACCGATGTTCATAGTCACATAGGTTCTTTGTGAATTCCTTCACATGGGTGGTAAGAGAGTTTCGTTTTGAAAAATTGGCTACTTGGGTACTTCTCAAATTGGCATTAGAGTTCTTCGGTAGATGAAATTCATGGTGTATCTTTTTGTTGAGGTCTCAGATTTGTAACAATTAGCAGTGTAAGTGTGAAATTGATGGTAATCAGGAGAATCCAATGAGGAAGTATGGGACTGTGTCACTAATACATGAGGTGAGCACAAAAAAACAAAAATCTAATAAGGAAATACTGACAACATTGGGGGAGAATGATCTTTCTTAGATTCTATTGGATATTTCATAAAGCTGAGAGTATTACTGCAGGATGAGTTCATATGAATATCTTGTGCTTGATAGGTGCCCTCTTTTGCAAGCGCATTGGTTTATGAGTTAAAATTTCTATGGACTTGTGTAAAACGTATTTTTTTAAGTTAGAGGTCAATGATTTAGATTTGGTAATGATTTTTGACACGTTAAAATGCATGTGGGGAGGTCTCCCCATTCATAATATCAATGATAAGATTGGAGTCCCATGCATTTATGATGTCTCAAATATCTAGTTTGGATATTAGTTTTAGGCCTTTGCATAAAATGAGTGCTTCTCTAATATTGTTCGTGGTTTTCCCATGCCCTCTAGGCTCATGCAAATTTAGTCTTGTCTTTCCTCTTGGTCTGTAATGAGTATCTTTCCCTAGCTCTACCTAGTTTCTTTTTGTTGTCCCTTCAAAGAATAAGATACTACCAGAGAGAGTGGTTTGAACTAGGGGAAGGATATCAGAAGGGGAGTTTGAATATTGAGTTCACTCCTTGAGACCTTATCATTTCACCCATTGCAAATACTTAATTGTATTGAGTTTCCTTTATGGAAGATGATCTTATTCCTCGGGTTTCAGTAATGGCTGTGTGTCTGAAAATATGGTTTGTAGTCTGGTACTCCAAGCAGAAATTTGCATGTCCTTTGCCCCTGGCCCCTTAGTCACCTCCTTTCAAGTTTGTTTGAAAGCCATAAATGAAGAATTGTAATGCAAAGCTTGGAGAATGCATGCCCTTATGATGGTTTTCTAATTATTTGGATTTGAGTGACCAAGCTTGGGTAAACTAGAACAAACAACAGTATTAAACAAATCAACAGTGTGAGAGTTGAGGGAGTGAATACCATGTTTGAGGAAGTTGGCTTGGATGTTGTTCATCTCTATTCTGGTGATGACCTCATGCAAAGAAGTAAGGTATTTTGCTTAATAAATAAGTATTAAGAGTATGCTTAATAAATAAGTATTAAGAGTATGCCATTGTTCAAACTGTTATAAATCTTGATTTACCTCAGTTGTCTGTTTCTTGTTCATAGAAACATTGCTTTCTGTCTTCTGTTACTCACAGAGGTTCAAAGGCTTTGACTGGCTGCTTTGCATTTTTGTAATATTGAATCATAGCAAAACTAGCAGTTATTAAAGTACCCATGAATCGTGTGATTAAATTGCCCATAAAACTGTGGCATCATTCACAATATGTGCTCTCATAACTATTAATGTGTTAAATAATTTTATATATATATGTAGATTGTTATAGTTAGTTAAAAAATTGGGTAGATTTGATCTTGTAATTTTAATACTGAATACGCACTATAATATATTATGATTGGTATAATTTCTATCATAGCTATGGATAGTCTGACAAATTCTTTGATGATAATGTGAAGAGAGGACATTGGTAATGTCCCAGTAAAGGTTTCACATGGTAAGGAAAGCATTACTTGGCTTGTGGTGAGTTGGAAGTTGAATGTCGGTACTATGCAGCATGGCATACAAAGCACAAAAATTGCTATGGCCTTCACATTATGTTACGACTGTAGTGGAGAGTTTGTACCTTAACTTGAACAACCTGTCACATGCCCCAATTTTGCAAAAACAATATTATCTTATTTGATTTTATTTAAGGACAATACGTTAAATTTTATGCTAAGTTGTAATTGATGACTCAACAGAGTCAAGGATATTTAATGTAATTCTGAATATTTTTATTATAAATAAATAAAGGTGGAGACAACAGCTTAGGAGAGATGTTAAAAGAGTGTTTACTGGTCAAATTGGTGGAGGAGACTGGGTGGAGAGCAAACAGACATGTGGCAGCATCCTCAAACCACTTCCAACAGTTGCAGGTGGCAACCTCCCTACATTTGGGGTCATGATCCCCCAAGAAAGTGGGATCAGAGAAGGTGGCTCATTAATTAATGACAACTGACACAAAAGACCTAGGAAATCTTTATAAAAATTCCCATTGAAGAGAGCCGAGGTTGCTCATTCTAGGGAAGTGATCATTCAGGTGAATGTACTTCAGAGAAATTCAATGGCAGGGGAATTTGTTGAAAGAGTATGAGGGGTTAACTGCTAAGTGATCTAGTGTAGCTTTTCAGCTGAAGGATCTTACTGCTGAGTGCAGAGTGATTATTGAGTCATTGGACTAGTCTATTGTTTGCTTGCTCCACCAATTCTCAGCCAAGGAGACCAGGAACAGGCTCATGGGTCCTGAGGAAGCATTGTTTGAGTGCTCTCCGGGAGTTTCGTAGAGAGAAACGGCCTCCTAACGCTGTTGTTGTCCATCCTAATCAGGTTCTATATTCTTTGTTTTACTGTGTTAGATGGTTAAAAGTGAATCTGACTGCTAAATGAATGTTAAATATCTAGTTGTAAAATGTTAGAGTTAGTAATCTTTTGAATTAGTGAAGGAATGAATCTGAATAGATGAAAAATAATTCTAATCTGTGTTTTTCCACGTCTGGAAGGACCAGACCGTACTCCAACACAGCCAGGTTATTTAAAGTAGATGAAGGAAATCATAAGAGACTGAAATGAATAGTTGTTTTATGCATTTCATAAGACCAGAGCAATTTAACACATTATATAGGTTACTATCAGAAGAACCAGAGTCTGTTTATCTATGTTTATTGTTTAACCAGTTTATTTATGTAAATATACTAGAAAAGAAATAGCAATAACCCAGAACAGGTAGAAGGATTATTATATTAAGAAAATACCCTAGTAGACAAGATGTTATGCTTATACATAGTACCTTATTCTTTTATTGAAATTAAAATATGCAGGAGGATAAACTGTGTTATGTTATATATATTCTCTTTGTGTTTATCTATTAACCAGTTGCATATGCAGTAGAGGAAACACAATTAAACTACTATGTTCGCATTCATTTCAATAAAGGTATAAAATATTATCTATATAGTTTATTTACTAAAAATAATAAACTAAGACTAACAGTACTATTAACTCAGGAGAGTATCATGAAAAAATATTTATTTTATCAAGAAGAAAACTTATTTAAAAATATATGATTATCTTTCAAATTCTTTTTGTCATTTCAGTAGATAAAAATAACAAGAATACGATAATAACAAATATGAAAATAAATATATATTTATGTAAAGAACTATTCCATAACAGGTTTATACCTGCACGAATAATTACAGGGTCGAAACCTTATATTAAATTTATTGTTTAAAATAAAAACTTTTAAGCTGTAATTCTATTTATTTGGAACATTATTCAATAAACAATTAAAACTATCAAAGACTGGATACAGTCCTTACTGCCACATATGTACAAATGCCATTTAAGAATATTCAATACAAAATTGTAATAACATTAACTTAAACAATATTAAAACAAGTATTAGAACCTGTTTAATTAAATTAAAAGAATTAGGTAAACAAGGGTTTCAGTCAGGAAACCCTAGCTCTTATTCCTGAGAAAACAAAGAGTTATTACAATTTACTCTATAAAGAAGTTACAGATACAGCTTAAAATAAATAACTACATTATATCACCAAAACAAAATAAATAGTAAATTTATTTATTCACAGTCGAATAGGGTAAAAACCTATTTACACAGAGTCACCAAACAATATACTGCAAAATGTTTCTAAGCTCGAAGACAAACTGTCTTAAAATCCATGGCATTACATTAACAAGCCAGAAGGCTGAACTTTAAAACCAAATACAACACCCAGCTCACGGTCGGGACTACCATCGACGAAACGAGGGTTTGTAAACATTTTAGAACCCATTAACATTTAAAAGAAATCGTATAGCTAAAAGATGAAGCTAGACAAGCTTACAATTCATAGTCTCCCATCGACAACCCTGTTACAATAGGTCAAGAACCCAAATGATGAACGGAGGGCTTACCCGTTTGGATACGCAGCCTTCGGAGACAGCCAGCAATTGCTTCGTCACGGAATGCAAGCACTGTCTCAAGTTCCTGCAAAGAGTTTACATTATAGGGTGTTATTTACATAACCTTAAAACATTGAAAACCCTACTGTAAAAACAACTCTACTATAAATTCTTCTATGTTGAAAATAACACCAAAAATTACCTTAATACGAACGCTGAACAGTCTAGTAGAGAGACTGTAACTAATAGCAAAGTAAGCAAATAAATCTCCAACCCTGCAACTATGAAGGAGCTCAACCAACAGCCCACGAAGCCACAGCTTCGCACAAGCAGTGACAGGTCACGAAAAAAGTCAAGTTGGAATACAAGCTGGCCGCAAACTGAGTGCAATGGAAACCAACAGACTCTTGCAGAGTATAAACCCACAGGCACAAAGAAATAGCAACAAGGCCGAACACCGGAGGTCATAGCACGCTATACTTAAGCGTTGGAGAAAGATGAAGCAGAGAGAACGCTCACGTTGGCCATGAGACTTGCAGACAACCCGAAGGCCAGCGAGAACTACAGAGAAAGAATAACAAAGGATTAGGGTTGCACCGATTTTATATTCTTCAATATATGGCTAGGAGATGACCGCGTGTCTCAAGAAAATCAAGCCATGCAGTGGGTCAATTTTCAATAGTTCTCCTGTGAACAAATAATGCCAATTATTTACGCAATGATTTTTTTACAAACAATACATAAACTATGATATATGCCGATAAAAATATCCCAATGTGATCATAACGCATGTGTATCATAATGTTGATTAGCGCTGATTTGGTTTAGGATAACATAATGATTTTCAGGACGTTGACCTAACGAAGGTTTGATAATCACGAAATCATTTATATAACCCCGAAATCCTTGCTTAGAACTTTTATTCTATAAATAGATTTATATGTTTTTATGCATTGGTGATTATGCATGTTTATAACTCTTAAATATCAACGCTTCGGATGATAGTCCATTGTATAGTTAGCTAGTATAGAAAAGGAACATATTCATGAATCATTTTGCATAGTTTAACTTTGGTTTAGACTTGCTTAGAACCCTTCGACTATTATAGTGGTATATGTTATCTACAATGTTGGATATGCTTGGTTCATAAAACAACCTTATCACTCTTAAACCATTCAGTTTTGGGTGATTTTAATTTATGAATTTGAATAGAGTTGAATGGCTTAGCATTAGCATTATCAACATGATTTTACCAAGTTCGTTGGTGTTTAAAAACTTTCATAGACACTAGGTGCTTCACATTATGACAATGCTGGAAGTTTACCTTATTGTGTATGTTAAAGTAGTTAGTTTTATAAGTATACAAGATAACCTATACTCCTTATAAGGTAGAATTGTAATATGCCATAATAACTAATGTAGACATGAGTTAAATGTAAGAGAGGCGTTTATAATAATAATAATAATTACAACAGAACAACCTTACTTAAGTCTATAATCGTTGGGGAATAACATTGATTGACTTAGGTTTTAAGAAGTGAAGACAAACATCACTCCTTGAGAAATGGTGCAGTTGTTTTACATTAATGAAACTTATGATAACAAGAAGTTTTACAGGCTATAAGCTTCCATACAGGATGTAAGTATTGATTGGCTTGATACTCAAGTAATCATACAATAATGTATAAAAAAGAAATAGAACAATAATTGCAAGATATGCACATTAAAGTAGAAGTTACCATGCAACAAAGATTACAAGTTTAGAGCCACAGTAAGTATCCTTACTGTCACTATGTTTGGTAAAGAAAGGAACTCAATTATTTGAACTTCGTTTACAAGAAAAATTGAAGAAAGTAAACTACGTTACCTCACGGAAGTTGTTTGGAAATTTATCAGCTTATCTACTAAGCATTTTATTGCAAATAGAAACACTTCTTGATACTTATGAATTTAAAACATTTACTCGTTCGATCATACCTGTAAACCTGTAAGAACCAGTAATCTTTCTGCATTAGCATAAATGCTAAGTAAGCCCAGGATTCATAGTTAGATTCCACCTACTTGTCATCAAGCAGACTCATTAGTAAACTGAAATAAAACAATACGTAAGTAAACCTTATTCATGTTACAAAAAGGAAACTCTTTAGTTAACGTAATTTGATATTATGTAATACTAATCATTTAATTGTTTCTTTTTCTGCTAACCTTTAGCTGTTAGTAAACCTCAGATTCAGCATTTTATGTTATCTCAAAATTTTAAATTTTTGTGAAAATTTGGCGTTTTGACATGTGGTATCAGAGCACAAGGTTCAAACACCAGGCCTTGATGAAGCCCAACTAGCTTTTATGAAACAATAAATTGAATTGTTATGCTGACGGATTTTCATTTATATGTTATTCAACAGAGAAATTGTTTCTGAAGTTTAACAAACAGGTATGGAAAGGTTGGAAGAATATGCAGAGGAGGAATCTCCATTTATTGAACTAGAAAACTTACAAGAGATCCTATACCAGAATATTTAACTACCAATTCCTTAGAACTGTTACAAATAGTAAAAGATCTAAAATCTGAAATGGAATCTGTAAAACGAGAGAATGAAATGATTATGAGGGCTCAGGAGGAGCTAAATTGGATCCTAATAGAAAGGTTTCAAACTGAGGGTAGGGGTAGAAGAACCGAATCAGAAGATACAAGTCATCAACATAAAATTAAAAAGATGAAACACACTAAAAATGAAAGTAGTTCATCTTCAGAGGTGTTTGGTGAACAACAAAATTTCCATTTTACTAGTGATAGTAGTGATGACAACCATTACACTAAAAAGAGGAAATACAAACCTTATGAGGAAATTTCTGGGGAATTCAAAAAGATAAAACCACCAACATTCAATGGAAAGACTGAGAAGGGGGAGGAAGCGGAATCTTGGTTATCTGGGATGAAGAAGTACTTCCAAATATACAACTATTCTAACCAACTTAAGGCTAGAATGGCTATCTACAATCTCTCAGGAAAGGCTGACATTTGGTGGCAGGATTTGAAGAGAGTTAAGGGAATCAAAGAGATGTAAATTGGAGTACCTTCAAGAGATACTTTAAAAAGAAATTTATGTCTGAGCAATACTATGAAGAGAGAGAAAAATAATTTTATGAGCTTAAGTTAGGATCAATGACAATGAAAGATCTAAAGAGCAAATTTTTGAGCCTGCTTAGGTATATGCCATACCTTGTAAATGAGAAATCAAAGGTACAACGATTCCTCAGCTGTCTACCTTATCATATTAAGGATAGGATTGAATATAACAATCCAAAGACTTTGGAAGAAGCTATGAGAAAAGCTAACTTCTATTTTGAACAGAATCAGAAGAAGGAAAGCATGGCCAACTAGAAGGCCAAGAAAAATAATAATCAGTATGAACAAAAGAAGAAAGATTTTGTGCCCAACAGAAATTTTAAGAACAATAAGGCCAAAAATTATCCTAATAAGAATTTCCAAGGAAATAAGAATAATTCCAAGGGTAAATAATTTGCTAATAACCATGGTAATTATACCAAGAACTTTGAGCGCAAAGAACCTGTAAAGTGTTGGGAGTGTAATGGGCCACACTATGCTTCAGTCTGTCCTAATCGAAAAAAGACTGTCCGCAATATTCATACCATACAGGAGGAGATGATTGTTGGATAATTAGTGAGGACTATGCCCAGAATCAATGCAGCCTTGGAGAATCGATAAACAGAATATCAAACTTCCATGGTGGAAGTAGCAGGTATGATAAATCAAACCCCTATAACTATTTTGGTTGATCTAGGAGCTAGTCTCAGTTATATTTCACCTAAAATGGTAGAAAAATGTAAGTTGACTGTTGAAAAAATTGAAAATTCTTGGTTAGTTCAGTTATCCACTGGTGCTAAAAGAAAGGTAACTTGTTTTGTAAAAGAATGCGCAGTAATTATGGATCATTTTGAAATTGTTGTGAAGCTTAATGCATTACCGCTTGGTTCTTATGATTTACTGATCGGTATGGATTGGTTAGAACAACATAGGGTAATTTTAAATTGTTATGATAAAACCTTCACATGTTTAAACAGTGATGGAAAACCAGTAAGTGTAAAAGGAATCCCTAGAAAAACCACTATAAGGCATATTTCTGCTCTACAGCTTAAGATAGTTGTTACGAAGTGTTGCAAAGCTTATGTAGTAACAATAACTGATGAGGAGAGTCTAAATAAGACAGATAAATTAAAATTTGAAGACATACCAGTCTTAAGAGAATATGTTGATGTATTCCCTGAAGAAATTCCGGGACTACCTCTAAAAAGGGAATTGGATTTCACCATTGAATTGGTACCTAGTGCAGTACCTAGCTCAAAGGCCCCTTATCAAATGAACATACTTGAACTTAATGAATTAAAGTCTCAATTAAAAAAACTAATAGATAAAAAGTATATTCGACCTAGTGTGTCTCCCTGGGGGGAACCTGTCATCTTTGTTAAGAAAAAGGATGGAACCATGCGACTTTGCAAAGATTACCGTCAGTTGAATAAGATGACCATTAAAAATCGATACCCGTTGCCCCGCATAGATGATCTGTTTGATCAACTACGTGGAGCCACGGTGTTTTTGAAAATAGATTTAAGGTCTGGATATCATCAAGTTAGGATTAAAGATGAAGACATCTTTAAAACAACTTTTAGAACTAGATATGGCCATTACGAGTTTGGCGTCTTGCCATTCAGGCTTACTAATGCCCCACCTGTTTTTATGTGTTTAATGAACAACGTTATGCATAAATATTTAGATAAATTTGTAGTCGTGTTCATCGACGATATTTTAATCTATTCAAAAACTGAAGAAGAACATAAAAAACATTTAAAAATTGTTTTGCAAGAGTTATGGGATCATCAACTCTTTGCAAAGTTTAGTAAATGTGATTTCTTCAAGGATAAGATTTTGTATTTCAGTCATGTGGTGACCAAGGAAGGGATTTCAGTATATCCCGAAAAGATAAAGGCAATCGAAGATTGGCCGGTTCCTAAGGATGTAACAGATGTTCTATCTTTCATGGGCATTATCGGTTACTACCGGAGGGTCATTGAAGGTTTTTCAAGGATTGCGAATTCGATAACTTCTTTGCAGAAGAAAGGGAAGAAGTTTGATTGGAACTAGAAATGCGAGGAAAGCTTTAAAAAGTTAAAAACTTTATTAACCAGCGCGCCTATTTTAAGAATAACTGATCCTAATAAAGAATTTGTAGTGTGCACTGATACTTGCAATGATGGCTTAGGTGGTGTTCTGACTCAAGAAGGGCATGTTATTGCCTATGAGTCAAGAAAATTAAAAATTCATGAAAAGAATTATGCAACTTATGATCTGGAATTAGCAGTTGTTATACATGCTTTAAAGATGTGGCGACATCACCTAATTGGCAGAAAATTTATTTTAATGACTGATAATAAAGGATTGAAGTATTTATTAGATCATCCTAATCTAAATGCCAGACAAGCTAGGTGGCTAGCTTTCCTGAGTGAGTATGATTTTGAAATTCAGCACATTAAAGGTAAAGAAAATAAAGTTGTTGATGCATTAAGTAGGAATGCAAGGCTAAATTTTGCAACAGTTATCAGCAATTATACTGCATATTTGGATGAACAACTTAAAGCAGGAATAGAACAAGATGAAATTTACCAAAATTTACAACCTAAAACTAAAGAAAATCCAACAGAAAGCTTAAGTGAAGGGTACAGTTTGAATGCAAAAGAATTTTTACTGTATAAAGACAGAATGTATGTACCTAACGTACCTAAAGTTAAGCTGTTAATTTTGGATGAAATTCATAAAACTCCATACTCGGGTCATCCAGGCTATCAAAAGACTATAACTATGATAAGAAAAGAAAATTTTGGCCAAATATGAAGACTGAAGTAGCAGAATATATTGCTAGGCCCGTTTTGAATGTCAGCAAGTGAAAACTGAACATCAACACCCAGCTGGATTACTTCAGCCATTACCCATTCCTAGCTGGAAATGGGAGATAATTAGTCTTGATTTTGTTACTGGACTACCTAGAAATCAGAATTTAAATGACTCTATCATGGTAGTAGTCGATAAGTTAAGTAAAGCAGCTCACTTTATACCTGTTAAAACTACATATAAAGTTGCAAACATAGCTGATATCTTTCTAAAACAGATTTTTCGATTGCATGGAATACCGAAAGTCATAATCTCAGATAGAGATCCTAAATTTACAGGAAACTTTTGGAAGTCTTTGTTTAAAGGATTAAACACTACATTAAATTTTAGTACTTCGTTCCATCCTCAAACAGATGGACAAGCTGAAAGAGTAAACCAAGTACTGGAAGATTTATTAAGAATGTATGTGAAAGGAGAGCCAGGTAATGGGAGGATTACTTGCATTTGGTAGAATTTGCTTATAATAATAATTATCAGGCATCAGCCAGATTTAGTCCTTTCGAGATTTTATATGGAAGGAAATGTAATACTCCTATCTCTTGGAGTAATCTGGTGGATAGATTGGTATTAGGTCCTGAACTATTAAAGGAAATGGAAGAAATTGTAAAGCAGGTACAAGGTAATCTAAAATTTGCACAGGATCGACAAAAAAGTCAAGCAGACCTTAAAAGAACTCCAAAGGAGTTTCAGGTAGGTGAACATGTGTTCATCAAGGTAAGGCCAAAAAAGAGCTCTCTGAGATTGGGGAGTTGTGCAAAACTAGCACCTCATTACTGTGGTCCATTTGAAATTATGTCCAGGATTGGACAAGTAGCTTATCAATTAGCATTACCACCCAATTTAAGAGTACATAATTTTTTTCACATTTTTGTATTAAAAAAATATGTTCATGATGCTACTCATGTTGTTAACTGGAATGATGTACAGGTGGAACCAGAGGGATATTTTCTAGTGGAACCGGACTGTAAGGCTCAGGCAGAGGGATATCACACTTCGAAACCGTACCATTGGATAGGTGAAGGTGCAATGGAAGCACCTTAGTCCAAAGGAAGTCACCTGGGAATTGGAAAGTAATATGCGAGATGCATATCCAATTTTGTTCCAGGGAAATTTTGAGGATGAAGAATAAATAACATCAAGGACGATGTTATGTTCTAAGGGGGTGTGTATGTCACATGCCCCAATTTTGCAAAAACAATATTATCTTATTTGATTTTATTTAAGGACAATATGTTAAATTTTATGCTAAGTTGTAATTGATGACTCAGCAGAGTCAAGGATATTTAATGTAATTCTGAATATTTTTATTATAAATAAATAAAGGTGGAGACAACAACTTAGGAGAGCTGTTAAAAGAGTGTTTACTGGTCAAATTGGTGGAGAAGACTGGGTGGAGAGAAAACAGACATCTGGCAGCATCCTCAAATCACTTCCAACTGTTGTAGGTGGCAACCTCCCTACATTTGGGGTCATGATCCCCCAAGAAAGTGGGATCAGAGAAGGTGGCTCAATTAATGACAACTGGCCCAAAAGACCTAGGAAATATTTATAAAATGCCCATTGAAGAGAGATGAGACCGCTCATTATAGGGAAGTGATCATTCAGGTGAATGTACTTCAGAGAAATTCAATGGCAGGGGAATTTGTGGAAAGAGTTTGAGGGGTTAACTGCTAAGTGATCTAGTGCAGCTTTTCAGCTGAAGGATCTTACCGCTGAGTGCAGAGTGATTACTGAGTCATTGGACTAGTCTATTGTTTTCTTTCTCCACTAGTTCTTAGCCAAGGAGACCAGGAACAGGCTCGGGGGTCCTGAGGAAGCGTTGTTTGAGCGCTCTCCAGGAGTTTGGTAGGGAGGAACGACCTCCTAACGCTGTTGTTGTCCATCCTAATTAGGTTCTATATTCTTTGTTTTACTGTGTTAGATGGTTAAATGTGAATTTGACTACTAAATGAATGTTAAATATCTAGTTGTAAAATGTTAGAGTTAGTAATCTTTTAAATTAGTGAATGAATGAATCTGAATAGATGAAAAATAATTCTAATCTGTGTTTTTCCACGTCTGGAAGGACCAAACCGTACTCCAACATAGATAGGGTATTTAAAGTAGATGAAGGAAATCATAAGAGACTGAAATGAATAGATGTTTTATGCATTTCATAAGAGCAGAGAAATTTAATGCATTATATAGGTTACTATTAGAAGAACCAGAGTCTGTTTATCTATGTTTATTGTTTAACTAGTTTATTTATGTAAATATACTGGAAAAGAAATAGCAATAACCCAGAATAGGTAGAAGGATTATTATATTAATAAAATACCCTAGTAGACAAGATGTTATGCTTATACACAATACCTTATTCTTTTTATTGATATTAAAATATGCAGGAGGATAAACTGTGTTATGTTATATATATTCTCTTTGTGTTTATCTATTAACCAGTTGCATATGCAGTAGAGGAAACAGAGTTAAACTAATCTGTTCGCATTCAGTTCAATAAAGGTATAAACTATTATCTATATAGTTTATTTACTAACAATAATAAACTAAGACTAACAGTACTATTAACTAAGGAGAGTATCATGAAAAAATATTTATTTTATCAAGAATAAAACTTATTTAAAAATCTATGCATATCTTTCAAATTCTTTTTATCATTTCAGTAGATAAAAATAACAAAAATACGATAATAACCAGTATGAAAGTAAATATATGTTTATGTAAAGAACTATTCCATAACAGGTTTATACCTACACGAATAATTACAGGGTCGAAACCCTATATTAAATTTATTGTTTAAAATAAAAACTTTTAAGCTGTAATTCTATTTATTTGGACCATTATTCAATAAACAATTAAAACTATCAAAGACTGGATACAGTCCTTACTGCCACATATGTACAAATGCCATTTAAGAATATTCAATACACAACTATAATAACATTAACTTAAACAAGATTAAAACAAGTATTAGAACCTATTTAATTAAATTAAAAGAATTAGGTAAACAAGGGTTTCATTCAGGAAACCATAGCTCTTATTCTTGAGAAAACAAAGAGTTATTACAATTTACTCTATAAAGGAGTTATAGATACGGCTTAAAATAAATAACTACATTATATCACCAAAACAAAATAAATAGTAAATTTATTTATTCACAGTCGAATAGGGTAAAAACCTATTTACACAGAGTCACCAAACAGTATACTGCAAAATGAGTCTAAGCTCAAAGACAAACTGTCTTAAAATCCATGGCATTACATTAACAAGCCAGAAGGCCAAACTTTAAAACCAAATACAACACCCAACTCACGGGCGGGACTACCATCGACGAAACGAGGGTTTGTAAACATTTTAGAACCCATTAACATTTAAAATAAATTGTATAGCTAAAATACGAAGCTAGACAAGCTTCCAACTCATAGTCTCCCATCAACAACCCGGTTACAAGAGGTCAAGAACCCAAACGATGAACGCAAGGCTTACCCATTTGGAGACGCGGCCTTCGGATATAGCCAGCAATTGCTTCGTCACAGAATGCAAGCACTATCTCAAGTTCCTGTAAAGAGTTTACATTACAGGGTGTTATTTACAAAACCTTAAAACATTGAAAACCCTACTATAAAAACAACTCGACTATAAATTCTTCTATGTTGAAAATAACACCAAAAATTACCTTAATAAGAATGCTTAACAGTCTAGCAGAGAGACTGTCACTAATAGCAAAGTAAGCAAATAAATCTCCAACCCTGCAACTATGAAGGAGCTCAACCAACAGCCCACGAATCCACAGCTTCGCACAAGCAGTGACAGGTCACAAAAAAAGGCAAGTTGGAATACAAGCCGGCCACAAACCAAGTGCAATGGAAACCAACAGACTCTTGCAGAGTATAAACCCACAGGCACAAATAAATAGCAACAAGGCCGAACACCGGAGGTCACAACACGCTATACTTAAGTGTTGGAGCAAGATGAAGCAGAGAGAATGCTCATGGTGACCATGAGACTTGCAGACAACCGGAAGTCCAACGAGAACTACGGAGAAAGAATAACAAAGGATTAGGGTTGCACCGATTTTATATTCTTCAATATATGGCTAGGAGATGACCGCGTGTCTCAATAAAATCAAGCCATGCAGTGGGTCTATTTTCAATAGTTCTCCTGTGAACAAATAATGCCAATTATTTACGCAATGATTTTTTTACAAACAATACATAAACTATGATATATGCCCATAAAAATATCCCAACGTGATCATAATGCATGTGTATCATAATGTTGATTAGCACTGATTTGGTTTAGGATAAAATAATGATTTTCAGGACGTTGACCTAACTAAGGTTTGATAATCACGAAATCATTTATATAACCCCGAAATCCTTGCTTAGAACTTTTATTCTATAAATAGATTTATATGTTTTTATGCATTGGTGATTATGCATGTTTATAACTCTTAAATATCAACGCTTTGGATGATCGTCCATTGTATAGTTAGCTAGTATAGAAAAGGAACATATTCATGAATTATTTTGCATAGTTTAACTTTGGTTTAGACTTGCTTAGAACCCTTCGACTATTATAGTGGTATATGTTATCTACAATGTTGGATATGCTTGGTTCATAAAACAACCTTATCACTCTTAAACCATTCATTTTTGGGTGATTTTAATTTATGAATTTGAATAGAGTTGAATGGATTAGCATTAGCATTATCAACATGATTTTACCAAGTTTGTTGGTGTTTAAAAACTTCCATAGACACTAGGTGCTTCACATTATGACAATGCTGGAAGTTTACCTTATTGTGTATGTTAAAGTAGTTAGTTTTATAAGTATATGAGATAGCATGTACTCCTTATAAGGTAGAATTGTAATATGCCATAATAACTAATGTAGACATGAGTTAAATGTAAGAGAGGCGTTTATAATAATAATAAGAATTACAACAGAACAACCTTACCCAAGTCTATAATCGTTGGGGAATAACATTGATTGACTTAGGTTTTAAGAAGTGAAGACAAACATCACTCCTTGAGAAACGATGCAATTGTTTTACACTAATGAAACTTATGATAACAAGAAGTTTTACATGTTGTAAGCTTCCATACATGATGTAAGTATTGATTGGCTTGATACTTAAGTAATAATACAATAATGTATAAAAAGACAATAGAACAATAATTGCAAGATATGCCCATTAAAGTAGAAGTTACCATGCAACAAAGATTACAAGTTTAGAGCCACAGTAAGTATCTTTACTGTCGCTACGTTTGATAAAGAAAGGAACTCAATTATTTGAACGTCGTTTACAAGAAAAACTGAAGAAAGTAAACTACGTTACCTCGTGGAAGTTGTTTGGAAATTTATCAGCTTATCTACTAAGCATTTTATTGTAAATAGAAACACTTCTTGATACTTATGAATTTAAAACGTTTACTCATTCGATCGTACCTGTAAACCTGTAAGAACTAGTAATCTTTATGCGTTAGCATAAATGCTAAGTAAGCCCAGGATTCAAAGTTAGATTCCACTTGCTTGTCATCAAGCAGACTCATTAGTAAACTGAAATAAATTAATACGTAAGTAAACCTTATTCATGGTACAAAAAGGAAACTGTTTAGTTAACGTAATTTGATATTATGTAATACTAATCATTTAACTGTTTCTTTTTCTGCTAACCTTTAGCTGTTAGTAAACCGCAGGTTCAGCATTTTATGTTATCTCAAAATTTTAAATTTTTGTGAAAAATTGGGGTTTTGACACAACCAGTATTTGCATCCCTTCCATTGCAAGATTATGGTTTGAAATTTATTTTTCAAGGGGATTTCACACTGCAATCATCCAGGGAGGAGGTCGAGACTCGATGGTTATAGTGATAGTGCTTGGAACCAATAGTAACTTTCAGAATTTACAGAGTTTGTCAATGTTGTAGAGTCTTTTAGGTTTCTTCATTGCTATCAATTAAATCCTTGAAAAGTTCTCACTTTATATGAGTTTTGTCCCATTGGTTGGAAAAAACTATTTCAGTTCCATGAAATATAATTTTTGAGTTATAGGTTTTTCCCTGCTCCCTTTAAAAATATCCACATAGAATGGAATTCACCCTAAAGAAAATGAAAATGATATGGATGTTCAAAATTATCTACACTCCATAGATTTCTTTGATCCAAAAGTCAGCAATTCTTATTTGACAGCACATCCAGAAAGCATACTTGGCCTTTGCATTATTTCTAACCAACCTTCATTAATATCATCGCCTATTAGTTTAGACAGATCTGAAGAGTGTTCTTTCTTGGGTTTCAGTCTTATGCATTTGATAGGAACATGTGATCTTCTATCACAACAATATCAAGATTTAAGGAAGCTTACTATGAACAGATCAAAGAGCAAAGTTTCTTCTGGGTTTATTACTAACTTTACAATACCATCTCACTTTTCAAATGGTAAGAACCTTGGCTCAATAGCAGTTCATTACGTTCAATTTTTGTCATGATAAATAATGTTGTTTTTGTTAACTTTTCATATGCTTAGCTAAGACATCAGTATTTCATTTCATTTTCATAACAAAATCATATACACATGATCACTAAAAGAAACATCATCACAAGAACAACACAGATTTATCCTGGGAAAACCCTAAAGGGAAAAACCCAGCAAAAGCTTCCTCAATATAGATGCCCCAAAAAGGTAAAAGATAAAACCAGCAAGGAGATCAAAAACCTGATCCTCCTCCTTCTCCAGCTACTTCTCTCCTCCACAAGTGTGCTACTCAAGTGAGAGTGTGTGTTCAAATGAGGAGAGCTACACCTCTATTTATATTCATCCGTTCACTTCAATTAACTCATCCGACATATAGGCTCGAGTTACACATGTAGGCTCAAGTAACCACACTGGGGTGCTAATTACCCACCTTTACAATTAGAAGGGACAAACTCATGACTCTTATTAGTTCTTCCGATTAGAACCATCGGGGTACAAGATAATACAAGTGGTTCTCCCGATAGGACCATCGGGGACCACAAAAGATACATATAAAATATTCTTCAAAGTTACAATATTTCAACGCTCCCCCTTAACGAGAAGGGTATTCTGCAACAACATCAATAACAACAATAGTAGGAGAGAGATAGAGGAAATCATCAACATCATCAGGGTAATACATCTATAAATCATTGGAATCTTTTCAACATCATATAGTCTTCGTCTTCAATTTTCAACGACAACAACTCTTTGATCAACATCAGCATCTTTTGACCTTTTGATCAGCAACATCTTCAACACTTTGACCTTTTGATCAGCAACACCTTCAGCAACATCTTCAGCACTTTGACCTTTCAAACAGCAACATCTTCAGCACTTAGACCTTTCAATCAGCAGCAACATCTTCAGCACTTTGACCTTTCGATCAGCAACAATATCTTCAGCATTTTGATCAGCAACATCTTTAGCACTTTGATCTTTCGATCAGCAAAAACATCTTAAACATTTCGATCAGCAACATCTTCAGCACTTAGATCTTTCAATCAGCAACAACATATTCAACATTTCGATCAACAACATCTTCAGTACTTTGATCTTTCGATTGGCAACAACTTCTTTAGCATTTTGTTCTTTCGATTAGTAACCTGATCGATAACATCGTGATCAGCACCATAATCATACTTCAATTCTCGAACAACATCATCATCATGATATTCTGATCTTTTGATCAGTACGTCGTCATCATCACATACTGATCATTTGATTAGTACGTTATCATCATCATACTCTGATCTTTCGATCAATACATCATCATCGTCATACTCTGATCAGTACATCATCATCATCATACTCTGATCTTTCGATCAGTACATCATCATCATGCTCTGATATTTTTATCAGTACATCATCATCATCACACTTTGATCTTTCGATCAGTACATCGTAATCATCATCATACTCTGATATTTCGATCAATAATCATCATCTTCATACACTGATCTTTCGATCAGTACGTCATCATCATCATAAAAACATCATCAATCATGAAAACATCAAAATATCATCATCATCACACTCTGATCTTTCGATCAGTACATCATCATCATCATAAAAACATCAACATCATCAAAACATCAACATGATCCTTCCTTTCGGAATTACGGGATTTAGGTCTTTACGGAGTTACCAATGATCCTTCCTTTCATAATTATGGGATTTAGGTATTTACGGAGTCACTAATGATCCTTCCTTTGGGAATTACGGGATCAACACAGATGTGGAACTCAGACAATCCTTCCTCTAGGAATTACGGGATCAACACATGTTCTCGAGTACCGAAGTCACCGTATCCGTTCTGAACCGAAGTTCAAGGATGATACAATCCTACCACATTCACGGGGACTGAGATCTCTGGATACATTTTGAACCGAGGTTCAGGGATGTTGCAATCCTACCACTTTCACGGGGGCCAAGACCTCTAGATACATTTTGAATCAAGGTTCAGGGATGATGCAATCCACCACTTTCACGGGGGTCGAGACCTCCGGATACATTTTGAACCGAGGTTTAGGGATGATGCAATCCACCACTTTCACAGAGGCCGAGACCTCCGGATACATTTTGAACCGAAGGTCAGGGATGATGTAATCCTACCACATTCACGGGGGTTGAGACCTCCGGATACATTTTCAACCGAAGTTCAAGGATGATGCAATCCCACCACATTCACGAGGGTCGAGACCTCCGGATACATTTTGAACCGAAGTTCAAGGATGATGCAATCCCACCACATTCACGAAGACCGAAGTCACTAGATCTATTTTGGACAGATGTCCCAGGATGATACA